>JANAVB010014110.1:0-82966 GCA_029216955.1 Iris pallida
TCTCGAAAAAATTCTACATAATGAATAACATTTGTCGAGTAAAAATGATAGCTCTACAATCAATTATAGTCAACGGATTGACTGTCATGACAAAAATACCACCATAAAAGTAACACACGTTATTATTACATGTCTATTTTTAACGATTTCAATCTAAAATATCAACGAAACCTAGTTCAGATACTTTTAAAGCAAAATGTAAAACTTATATACCAAATTAACCAAAAAGGAAATTCTATCATCAAAATGGCCAACATGACATTTCTCAGGATACCATTTAGGCAATTAACTCTCACTCTTAAACCAAATTGTCAAGTATTCAAGAAAGTCAAGATCAGAAAGAAGCATGCAGTGTATTGTAGTGTATAATGTGAACTCACATGTCATCCATGAACTTGACAGCGGTGAGGACGCTGGTGATGAGGAAGCGGTGCACGTTGAAGGAGTCCATCAGGACCGAGGGGTGCCGGCGCGCGAAGCGGTCGAGGTAGATGTAGGCGACCACGTAGCAGGAAGGGCTGCAGTTGGCATAGCGGAAGATCCTCTCGAGGTAGGTGCGCAGCGATATCGCGGGCTTCGACAGCCCCTGGAACGCGGAGGCGGCCGACGCCGCGGGCGGCTCCTTCCGCTTCGTCCCGCGGCGGTCGTTGTGCTCCGCGACTCGCTCGAGGAGCGAGGACAGGATGGACACCACCCTAGGGGTGGCGTGGGGGTCTTCCACCTGCAGCTCAGCCATCAGCGGTGGCGCTGGTGGGAGAATTGTCTTCAAAGGAGGAGGAAAGGATTTTCGGTGTGTTAGTGGGAGGAGAGAGGTGAGGGAATATATAGAGAGGACTGGAAGGGTTAAGTGTTGGGGATGAGGATTTTGTAAAGGTGAAAAAAGGAGGGAGGGCCGGAGGGGACATGCAATGCTTGAAAAGAGAGTAAATTGTTATAAACTAGAGAGCGAGCAACAAGAGAAAATAGAAAAAAAATGTGTGTCATTTCATTCATCCAATATGGCCTTTATATAGGTTTACAATGGATTGCCAAAGTCACGAGTTATGAAATAAAAGACATGAGTTACATAAGTTATGAAACCAAAGGGCATGAGTTACATAAGTTATGGATGACTAAGAGTCATGGGACATCCATATTTACAACATTCCCCTTGGATGTCCGATGTAATATGAGATATGTCTCGTTAAAACCTTACAAAGAAAAATCCAATGGGATAAAAACTTGGACGAAGAAAAAAAGTACATATTACACAAAATGTGTAAGCGTGATAAACTGCTTCGTTAAAACCTTGCCAAGAAAAACCCAATGGGATAAAATCTTGGTCGAAGGAAAAAGAGTACAGTTTGAGAATTAGTGATCACGCTCCCCCTGATGCTGGCAAGAGATCCTTTAGCTGACGCATCCCAATATTCTGAATCATCTTTCTGAATGTTGTGGTTGGTAATGCTTTAGTGAATAAATCTGCAAAATTCTTGCTTGATTGTATCTGCCGAACGTCAATGTCACCATTCTTCTGTAGCTCGTGAGTGTAGAAAAATTTAGGTAATAGCTTCGTTATCGCCTTTGATGTAGCCATTCCTGATTTGTGCAATACAAGCAGCATTGTCTTCAACAATATTGTCCCAGTATTCTTTGTTGAAATAACCCACATGATTCTCGGATATGCTGAGTCATCGTTCTTAACCAT
Source organism: Iris pallida (assembly GCA_029216955.1). Taxonomy (NCBI): domain Eukaryota; kingdom Viridiplantae; phylum Streptophyta; class Magnoliopsida; order Asparagales; family Iridaceae; genus Iris; species Iris pallida. Next base: position 1,688 of record JANAVB010014110.1, read on the forward strand.
ATGCACTCTCGACTTGCTTCATGCAAGGCCAGAATTTCTGAGTGATTAGAAGAAGTTGCTGCTAATGTTTTTTCACTGAGCGCCATGATATTGCAGCACCACCACAAGTAAACACATATCCACTCTGAGATCTTCCTTTATGTGGGTCAGATAGATAACCAGCATCAGCATAACCCACAACTTATTCTAAATTTTTTGAGTAAAATAAGCCCATATCGTTGTTCCACGAAGATAACGTAATAATGTTTAACACCATTCCAATGTCGTTTTGTTGGTGCTGAGCTATATCTTGCCAGTAAGTTTACTGAGAATGCTATATCAGGTCTTGTACAATTTGCAAGATACATCAAAGCTCCAATAGCACTAAGATATGGTACTTCCGGACCTAATAATTCTTCATTATCCTCTCGAGGACGGAATGGATCTTTCTTTACATCTAAAGATCGAACAATCATGGGGCTACTCAGTGGATGAGATTTATCCATTAAAATCTTTTCAAGATTTTTTCTACATAGGTAGATTGATGGATAAAAATTCATTTGATAAATGCTCGATCAGGCCGAGACAAAATTTTGTCTTTCGAGATTTTTTATCTCAAATTCTTTCATTAGATAGTTAGCAGTTTCTGTGAGCTCTTCGGAAGTTCCGACAAGATTTAAGTCATCAACATAAACTGCAATAATTGAGAATCCATTTTTAGATCTCTTGATGAAGACACATGGGCAAATTGGATTGTTATATATCCTTCTCTAACAAGGTACTCGCTAAGGCGATTATACCACATTCTTCCAATTGTTTTAACCGTATAGGGATCGTTGTAATTTGATTGAGTATAACCCATGAGATCTTTGGTTATTTGCTTCAGGCAATTTGAATCCTTCTGGGATCTTCATATAAATGTCATTATCCAATGACCCATACAAATATGCGTAACAACATCCATAAGCCGCATATCAAGTTTTTCTGTGACTGCTAAGCTGATCAAATATCGTAATGTGATTGCATCGATCACAGGGGAATATGTTTCATCATAATCGACTCCAGGTCTCTGTGAAAAACCTTGTGCAACAAGTCGTGCCTTGTATCTCACAATTTTATTTTTTCGTTTCGTTTTCTTACAAATACCATTTGTATCCAATAGGTTTTATACCTTCAGGGGTTTGGACTACTGGTCCAAATACTTTACGATTTTCTAAGGATTTTAATTCAGCTTGTATCGCATCTTTCCATTTTGGCCAATCATTTCTATGTCGACATTGTTCAATAGATTTTGGTTCAGGATCCTCATTTACAATATCAAGTGCAACATTATAAGCAAAGATATTGTCTATAGTAATTTTCTTTCTATCCCAGCTTTCTCTTGTACTCATATAATTCAAAGAGATCTCTTCTGAAATATGTTCATTATCATGTGCCTCTTCAGGAGTTACTTTAGACTGATCAGTCAAATTTTCTATAGCGCTTTCATGTTTCGAAACTATTTTCTCTTCGGGAGTAATAACTTGTACCTTTTTCTTTCGAGGGTTCTTATCTTTAGCCCAACAGGGCCCACGTTTTATGCACGGTTTTTTGCCATCATGTTGTCCTTCAGGGATATTCCATGCGGGTACGTTTATAGCCGGTACATGAGATTTTGTCACTTTCTTAATATCAGTGAATGCATCTGGCAATTGATTTGCAATATTTTGCAAATGGATAATCTTTTCACTTCTTGCTCACATCTACTTGTGCGTGGATCAATAAAAGATGATACATTCCATGTAATTTTACGCCGTTCTACAGGAAGTGACATTTTATCCCCCTCCAACGGGGAAAACTGACTCATCAAAATGGCAATCAGCAAACCTTGCCTTAAATAAATCGCCGTCAGGGGCTCAATGTATTTTATTATAGATGGTGAGTCAAAACCAACGTAAATTCCAAGATGCCTTTGTGGGCCCATCTTTGTTCTTTTAGGTGGAGAAATGGGGACATAAACTGCACAACCAAAAATTTTTAAGTGAGAGATATCAGGCTGCTGGCCAAAACAATTTCCAATGGTGAATGATGATTAAATGAACTTGGTCGAATACGGACCAATGCAGCTGCATGTAGTATTGTGTCCCCAAACAGAAGTGGGTAAACTTGACCTTAAAAGTAAAGGTCTAGCAATCAATTGTAATCTTTTAATAAAAGACTCTGCAAGTCCATTTTGAGTATGGACATGTGCAACTGAATGTTCAACGTTAATCCCAATTGACATGCAATAGTCATTAAATGCTTGAGATGTATATTCACCGGCATTATCGAGACGAATTGTCTTAATAGAATAATCAGGGAATTGAGCCCTTAACTTTATAATCTGAGCAAGAAGTTTGGCAAAAGCAACCGTTCTTGTTGACAATAAATATACATATGACCATCTAGATGATGCATCTATCAAGACCATAAAGTAACGAAATGGACCACAAGGTGGGTCAATAGGTCCACAAATATCTCCTTGTATTCTTTGTAAGAACATAGGTGACTCAAGATTAACTTTCATCGGAAATGATCTTATAATTAATTTTTTTTGTGAGCATGCAGCACACACACAATCATGAGGTAAAAGAATCTTCTGGTTCTTTAAAGGATGTCCTCGTGAGTTTCTAACTATTCGATGCATCATACTAGATCCAGGGTGGCCAAGCCGATCATGCCAAAGCATAAAAAGTTTTGGATCATTGAACTTCTGGTTCATCGCAGTGTTAGATTCTATGGCACTTATTTTTACATAATACAATCTTGATGAAAAAACTGGAAGTTTTTCTTTCACATGCTTCTGGCATGAATCATTGGATGTAATGCATAGATATTCCATATTCCCCTCATTCATAGTCTCGATATGGAAACCATTGAGACGTATGTCTTTGAAACTTAGTAAATTTCTTTTTGACTTCCTTGAATACAAAGCATCTTTTAAAAAAATATTTGTTCCACCCGGTAATATAATATTTTCTCTTCCAGAGCCCTCAATTAATTTTGTAGTACCAGAAATTGTACTAATATTTGCTTGTGCCAATTTTAAGTTCGAAAAATATTTTAGATCTCGAAGAATAGTGTGCGTTGATCCACTGTCAACCAAACATATATCTCCACCGTTGGAGTTGTTCACAGCATCATTATCTTCCATATTTCTATAAACACAAATAAATTAAGTAAGAAACATTTAATTTATTGATAAAAACCAAAGGTTAAAACAAGCATAACAACGGATACTTAGAAACATGATAAAACAAACATAAAACTAGAACTAAACTGGAAAAGTTCAAATAATCTCAAATTCAACTTAATCATTTTGATATTTTCGTTGCCATCATTAGCATCATCACCCCAAAACTTAATTCCTCACTTGGCTCGTTTAAGTAATCTTCAACATCCAAATGAGTGAATTCCATTGGATCATTTTCATCTTCAAGAATGTTGCTGAAATTTACAAAGTTGCTCTCTTTCTCTTTTCCTTTACTCTTGATAGATGTTTGGTAAAGGTCAATTAGGTGCTTTGGTGTACGACAGGTACGAGACCAATGCCCTTTTGCTCCACATCTGTAGCAAGCTTCTTCATAATTCTTCGAGAATCAACTTTTGCACCCTTTTCTTTATCTTGTTTTCTGCCATTTTTGTTCCACTTCAAGTGGTATGGCCCAACCTTCTTGTTGAAGGGTGATGGTTAGGACCACCATGGTTTTGAATTTTACCATGACTATAACCGCGACCTGACCGTGACCACGACCGACCGCAACCACGTCCTTGTCCATAGTTATTTGCATTCGCTTCAGGGAATGGCTGTGATCCAGTAGGGTGGAGTTGTGGTTTCTCATTAGGAGCTCATTATTTTGTTCGCAACAAGAAGACATGAGATCAATTGAGAATATTTTTTAAATCCCTTTTCACGATACTGCTGCTGCAGGAGCATGTTCGTGGCATGGAAAGTAGTGAATGTCTTTTCTAACATGTCTTCTTCAGTAACATTATCTCCGCATAATCTCATTTTAGACACAATTTTGAACATTGCAGAGTTATATTCGTTTACCATTTGAAGTCTTGCAACCTCAGGTGCATCCAATCATAGCGAGCTTTTGGGAGTATCACACTCTTTTGGTGATCATAACGTTCCTCTAAGTTTTTATAGAACGGCTGGATCTTTCACTCCAAGGTATTCGGATTTCAGCCCTTCATGGAGGTGATGTCGAATGAAAATCATTGCTTTTGCTTTGTCTTGTTCGCTTGCCTCATTTTTTTCTTTGATTGCATGTGCAAGGTTCTTTGCACTCAAATAAATTTCTGCCTCAAGAACCCAAGTTAGATAATTTTTCCGAAAATATCAAGAGCAGCGAACTCAAGCTTGGTGATGTTTGCCATTGTCTGAAAAAAAATTTATTTAGAATATAATACACATGCTCAAATCTACAGGTTTGAGTTCTATCAATTAGGCTTCAAGCCTAACATATTATATTTTGGCTTCAGGCCTTATATTCAATTTAGATTTCTAGCTAAAAATTTTGTTTCAAAATTATATATACAGCAATCTGAATTGGTACCTTGTAGAATTCAGACAGAATAATGGAAACAGTAACATTATACAAACTAATTAAATCTAGTAATTCATAATAAGTGAAGAAAGATATTCGTTCACTGCAGACAAGTGAAAACATATATTCCCATAGAGGTATGTGATATTGGGTTCTGACATTTGATATAAAGAACAAGTAGACAAATGAGATACTGATTAATCCTGGTTATTTTGAATATAAAATTCATGGGAAAATGAGATATTGATGAATCCTGGCTACTTAAATTCATGAGAAGTTCCAAGTTCCCTTTTTTTTCAAAAAATATTTGGCCTAGTCCAAAATATTTAACAATATCCAAAATATTAAAAATATCTATGATTCATCTAAGTATACTGGTTTTGTATACAAAATTATGCTGCAACGACACATTATTAAACCAAATTACAATTATGGACACCAAAGATCTGTATTTCCTTATTGTTGGACAGAACAAATCAATTATACGACAAATTTTATTTCCAAAATAATATATTATTGCCTAAAGAATTTCTTGGAAATACGTTTGTAGTCAAGTTCTGGTTTTGGATAAAGTTCAAAGCAGTTTGTGAGATTGCATGGATCAACAAAGTATACGTGATTTAAAAAAATCTAAGCTATATGAACAATTTTTTTTTTGATATTAGGTTTAATTATACAATATGAATCATGAAAAAAATTCAAGAACAGATTACATCACCTGCACACCCTTGAACAACAAAAATATAATTTTTGATATTAGTTTTGGGATTTAGATCATAGCAAAAACTTCTTATCAAAAGAAAATAAATAATATATGAACCTGATTGGATCTTCCTGATCTTTGATTTTTTCGGTGATGTCCTGAAACTCTTCTAGCAGTCGTGCTGATAACGTGTTATAAACTAGAGAGAGAGCAATAAGAGAAAATGGAGAAGAAATTTGTGTGTCATTTCATTCATCCAATATGGCCTCATCCAATATGGCCTTTATATAGGTTTACAATGGATTGCCAAAAGTCATGAGTTATGAAATAAAAGGACATGAGTTACATAAGTTATGAAACCAAAGGGCATGAATTACATATGTTATGGATGACAAAGAGTCATGGGACATCCATATTTACAACATAAATATCATATTTCTAAGTTCTACTTACTTGATCAGAGCAAACAATAATTTTATTTTTTTATTTCTATACATAATTATCTAATTATTTATGTTAAATTTGATAAATAATTTTAATTAGAAACATAAATAAGAACATATAGGATGAAACTTCAACTTTCATATTACATGATAGGATAGATAAAATTAGGAAAATAATTATTGTCTATACACTTTGTTTGTACATATTGAGCATTAGAATTTCGATGTGAAAATGCTAGTATAACGTAGATAAACATTTTTATTAGTGAAATATCCATCGACCGTAGATGCCACTTGTCAAAGACTTGCTGTCATACAAACAAGTTTAGTAATTATTTGGGCACGTGGTATATATTTACTTATAGAGGTGGAATTTTATACTTCAATTAATTATAAGATATAAATTTTTGTGAATCTCAGGGTCGACTCTAAGTAGAGCTGTCAAGATGAGCCGGCGGGGCGGGCCGACCCTTAATCCACCATAACTCACCATTTGGCGGGACGGGACGGGCCGATCCACCATTTTGGCAGGCTGAAAATATTTCAACCCAGTCCAACCCACCGGCGGGCCGCGGGCTAGGCGGGCTGGCCCGCTTATTTTTTTAATTTTTTAATTATTGTTTAGTTTCTTAAAAGAAAAAAATTCATATATATAATATTTTCTACTCACTCTCATATGCATCAAATTACAAGTAAAATACAAGAAGCATTATATAGTAGATATTTCTTTAAAATACCTTCATTCATGTAAATAAATGACCAAATTTAATATTTTATACATCATTACTTGCATTAAATGAGAATTTTTATCATTTATAATATATATCTCATATATGTGCTAAATAAAAAAATTAAAATTTTTATAAAAAAAATAGATGGTTGGCCAACCCACTTGGCCCGCGGGCTAGCCCACCGCGGGGCGGGCTACTAGCGGGCCAGTCCACCTAGACCCGTCTGTTTGGCGGGCTCCTAAATGCTCGGCCCAACCCACCTTTTTGGCGGACGGGACAAGCCGGTCCAACGGGCTTAGCCCATTTTGACAGCTCTAACCCTAAGCTCTTTGGTATTCCAGGTGAACTTTCAAAATAGATTCACCATACATAATATGGAAAAATATTAACACCTAAATAAAAGTAAATATAATAAAAAAAATTGTGATGCTAATAAAAATTTTGTTGCCACAAAAATTTGAACTAAAGATTAGTGTGTAAGTCTAACATGATAACCACTATATCACAACTCTTTTGAGTTAAAGTGGCCTACGGTACATCCTTGTTCTTTTCTATATACATTCATTGATCTTGTTGTCCTTTAGTCTTTGTGCCCTGAATCGTCGTCTAGCCTGACCTGGACTAAAATCGCCCCTGATGAATATATATTGTTTATCATTTTTATGTCACTTGTATATATATATTTATGCATTAGTAACTATACTAGCACGTACAAGCATTTAAAACTAGTTTTGTTTCTATTTGAAATTGAGCCTCCATTGTTTTTGTCGATCTTTTAACAAATGGTATTTATGACAAATTTTTTGTCATTATTGATATAAAAATGGGAAATGTCACACACAAGAGAGAAACATACAACCGTAGTCTTTACTACTTAAAATGGAAGATTTGTCATTTCAAATGCGAATAAAAATTGACCTCATTATAGAATTAACACGTACTAATTCGAAATGCCAAGTTATAAATAAGGAATATTTTGGACGGCTACAAGTGGTGCTGCGGTCCAACGAAATATAATTTGTAATATAAAGTACAATGTTAGTGACTCCTATTGTAATTGGTAACATATTATGCAAATAACAAAAAATTGTATTAAAAACATTGAAGTTCTCTTCAATTGCATAAAAGGAATAAAATTTAGAGTATATACAAAGACAATCCCAAAACATCGTTTTAAAGAACACATTTTCGTTTTTTATGAATAATTTTTTGTGTGCAATTTACGCTCTTATAAATGATGTAAATTTTGCATATTACTTTATTTTATTATTTTCCTAGAACATTGTTACGAGAACATGAAAAAAAATGTAAAAAAAATCATCATTAAATGTCCAATATTGTCACTAAATTTCGTTTCTAAAACTTTAGTTTTCACTGAAACCTAGTTGTCACTGAAAGACAAAACTCGTCACTAAAAATTTCAATGGTTGGTCTCTAATGAGATAAAAAATGCAAATTTTATGCCCTTTAAAAGGGCGTAAACTACACAAAAGATATAAGAAATAAAAGTTTACGTCCTTTAAAAGGACAAAAATCATAAAAAATAATTTGAAACAACATTTTGGGATTGTATAAGAACTCTGAATTGTGGGATTATTTTGATTTATTTTTAATTAATTATTTTAATAATTTATACTTCTATTTTAAATTCCTGACTATAAATATACTTTACCTTAACTTTGATTTTTGAAGCACAACATTAGCCAATTCCCTGAAACAAATTCCATATTCGTGTTCTAGACGAGTCCACCTTCATTTTGGTATATCATATCCCACTCAGGTAGATCTCATTGTGCACTATTTTTAATTGTGAAACATTCGTGCATAATTTCTAACTCAAATCTAAGCTTTGCACCTACATTCTTTCCAATCGAAAATTTGAGACACAACTTCGACCTTCTCCTTGCAATCATTATATGACCATGACATTATATCAAGCTTACAACATCCATAACATTCGTGTCATACCCAATTAGACTTTTACATACTTTCTATTTTTTACAAATCCCAATGACACAATCCCTACTCCTAATGAGCTACCGGTTTGACTTAGCCCAAACCTTGTCCGGACTCAACCTAGACACTTATACACCCTCACATGGTCCATGCCAAACACCATACACCATTGTCCTCTACAAAATATCAAACTCCAAGGTTTACCACTCAAAACCTTACATCTAAACTTTTAGAAAATAATTTTAACTTTGCACCCTTTGGAATAGACCCAACTTTACACCTCACCACTTAAAACCTAATGGATAACTTAAGTGTGGTCAAACACAATTAATGGGCAGCCGTAATCCTCTTAATTTTCATATTATTTCATCCCATAACCCCCCTACCTCTTCACTTCCTCACTCATGCATAACTCCCATCCTTTATGACAATTCAACTAACTCTTCACCCTCCTAGTAAACGGCCACCCCATGACCTCTACTTCACTTATTACCTCAAACCACCTGAACAAAACTTCTTCCTAGCCCTCTTCCAAACAACTTCTCTTCATAAACTATTTCCAAAAACCTTCTCCATCTCCTTCCGCACCTCCATCTATCCACCCCTACCTAGTTTGAATTTGAATTCAGCTAGCCTCTACCAATCCGGCCATATCCCCCTCCACAGTAAGTATTTTTCTCTCAAATTCATGATGCTCTCTTCCTGTCCTCAACACTTTCTCTTCACAAACTTTCCATCAAAACTCATTCTAACTTCCTCAAAACAGTCCATCCATCATAGGTGTCCAGGCTGAATCCGAATTCAATATATTCCCTTATTAGGCCACTCTAAACCTCCTTCCACCCTTCCGCCACCTCACACACAGCCCTATGACCTTCCCCTAACACCACAGTAAGCCCTCAGGCTGCCACAGCCTTGGTTTTGTTGGCACCAAGCCGAGAAGGCAACAAAAGTCGATCGAAGTGGCTGAAACCTCACAACAGGTACGTTGTTTTCCTGAGTAGGTTTCATCTACTTTTTCTTGTCCGGTTGATGAGAAACAAAAACTAACGCAAAAATTTATGTGTCCACTATCACCTTTCAAAATTCCAGCACCTAGTTTGCAATGATTTGCCCGTGGCACCCATTTTACGACACGGTATCCAGATTCTACTTTGTCGCGAATAGCTGCTGTTTGCAAGCCTTTGCAGAGCTATTCGATGGTTCTAAGACCATTGGTAAGCACCCAAATAACCCTCCTTTGGCCCTTCTCCATTTACATAATCTTGTGAAATTTTTTTATGTTGTTTTGATATCAAACTTTACTATGGTTGTCGCCGGAATCGGCCGATTGCTAGGAAATCAATGTTCTTGATTGTGTGTCATCTTGCTATTGAACTTCTCGGTGTTAAAAAAAATCCAAAAAACCCTTAGAGTAATTTTTGGACATGGGGAACTGAAATCAATTATTTCAAAATATACAAACATATCTTTGTTATGATAGAGTCGACCCGTTTTGTCGAAAAATTGGCAAGTTGTGTGAACCAATCGAACTAGTTACTAGTTCATGAGTTTTTCTTATAAATAGCCTATACAAGTTATATTTAAAGTATTTTTCATTGTTTTCCCAGAATTTATATTAGATATTTAGTAGTTATAGATATTATATTTTATTAGAATAGTTCGGTACTTAATGGGTGCATAGCTATGATGACTTCTAGGATGGATTATGTGAGATAGTTAGACCATAGATGTGGTATCCATTGATACCAAGAATTGATTGTGGTTGTTGATGTTACATAGGAGTTCATGGCGAGGAGACCGAAATGACAACAATCTCTTTTGCAAAACCAGTTGCAGGATACAGGCAAGTGTACCTTGCCAAATTTTCAGTACATGTTCCTTTCTTTACTTTGTTCTTTTATTTCTATCTTCATATATATCATGATATAGGAATAATTGGTACTTAGCATTTGATTAGTATTTGGGTGCCGATGTCTATTTATGGATATAGAGTATCGACACTAGGTATGACGATATATTAAATTCGTGTCCATTGACACGATGGACCACAGGACACAGACACGATGAATGATGATGATATGATACGGAGTCTGACATAAGATATTCGTGGCTATGGACTCTGTGATAGCAAGTAGTACTAGCTCACATGATTTGTTGTTTGTATATGATTCATACTTGACTGGATAGTTCTAAAGCATAGGGTGGGGAGGACTCTACCGAAGTACCCAGCAATCGTGACTCGTGACCGTGTCTTCTTATTTGAGGCTTGGTTATTTTTGTGTGCCAGGGTTTTTGTAGCAGAGCCTTAGAGTTGTTTTGTGTTCACTTATTGGTCTCACGACCCGGTGCCATAAGTGATTGCAGGTTTGGCTGTGCCTGGTATAAGGATTTTCCTCAACTGCATATGTGCACTAGATGGCTATGGTAGTTACCTTTCATATTATATATTCTCTCTACTGTTGCTTGGTATGCATATTATGTACCTTGCTATGTCCCTTGAGGACCTAGTGATCTCTTCAGGTAATCGCTTAGATAAAGTTCGTTGATCCAGGTGGTGTTGCTATGTTCGACTAAGGTATATATTTGGTTGATATTTTTATTATGTTCATCTTGTAGTATACTTATTTTTCTGTCATTTTATTCTGCTAACATGGCCTATTTTTGCAAGCTTTATCCTTTGTTATAAGTTTGTTCAGACAATTGTAATAGAGTTTGGTCTTATGAAGGATTTATCTTCAGTGGATTGAAATTAGAATTATCTTAGTGATATAGAGATAACTACCAGACTTAGACAGTTTATACGTATTCAAGCTGGGCCGGAGTTTACTTATTACGTAGCTGGCATGTATATGCATTCATAGTCCTACATATTTTGGGACTGGGGCATTATAGATTATCTTTGTAAATATTCTAAATTTTGTACCTTTTATATAATTGAAGAGAATGTCAATGGTTTTCATGCAATTTTTTATGCAAATAATGTAAAGACTCATGAACTTATTTTGCTGGACCTTTACATCTAACAATATCTAAAGACCAACCATCATCAAATATAAATCTTTAGCAAAATAAGTCCCCTCAGTGATATCTTTATGCACCTTACTGCAAGTGCAATTCCATCTTATTCAAACCTTCCCCTAATATTGGCTTTCATATATTATGATACCTAATTTTACTAAGCCTACATGTCGCCTGGGTTTGTAATATTATAAAGTAAAGAGATGGATAGAACAAATTGAGGAGATTGTTTCTTCATTCACTTGTCACAATCTACTTAAGAAGAGCCCTTTATATAGGCTTACAATGTGGGTTAACATTATGATGATAATTAAAGGAGAAATGTCAAAAGACATAGGTTATGGATAACCAAAAGGCATAGGTTATAGACAACCAAAAGACATATGTTATGTAGGCCAAATAATTATGGTGAATTATCCATACTTATAACACCCCTGGATATTCACCATTAATTAGTTGGTGCTGTATGCACATTTGTTGCCTCATTAAAACCTTACTAAGAAAAATCTAGTGGAAAAAAAATGTTAGTCAAGTAAAAAGAGTAGAATGCACAAAACACAAAAATATTATTTACAAGCCACACTCTTCCTCGATATAATAGATTTGTAACAGCTAGTTGGTCTGATGATTAAGTCGTCGTGTGCCTATTTCATGTACCAATTTCTAAAAGTGGTATTTGGTAGTGCCTTTTTAATAAATTGGCTAAAATTTTATTAGATCTTACTTGCTTGACTTCTATTACTTTTGTCGTTTGGAGCTCATGTGCATAAAACAACTTTGGTGAAAGGTGCTTGATTCGATCTCCTTCGATGAATCCCTCTTTGATTTATACAATACAAGCAGCATTGTCGTAGAATATTGTTGTAGGCTCATCTGTAACTGTGGGTAGTTAAAAATTTACTCGTATATGATGAATGATCGATTGCTGTAACGCCCCAGAACCAGAATACTGGAGAGCGGAGGCATACATAGCCAGCTACATATATTAAAATGGAATCCACCTCGCTATACAGTCACGGCTGTCTAGATACATGAGGGTTTAACTACAAGCCATTAGTCTCTTATGGTCATGAACAAGCCTATTGTCTCAATCTTAAGCAAGTAAAAGCAATTACAAGATGTTAGAGCATCAAATATACAATAGTAAGGCGTCCCATATATTACATATTTGGATGATCATGAAGCTAGTTATACAAAATGTGAAGACTAGCAAGAGTTTTAGTCGTACATGATCAACCCTAGGATTCATCAATCATGTTACAACCCGTAGGTAGACAGTAAGTAAAGTGCAATCGAGCTAACACGTGCTCGTTGGCTAAACGCCTCAAAAGAATATTTTTACAATAAAGTGGGGAACAAAAGGAAAACCCACTCGTTGCCTTGGTTATGCTTGGTGGTCACCATATGGCTGGAAGGTAGGAAGATCCTCTGGAGCTACTCCGGTATCTAGCCACGCAAAACCAGCTGGGTCAGATCTCAGAAAGAGCAAGTGCCACAAAGGAGGCTTCACTTAAGAACTAAAGCCAGCAATTAGCATAAAACATAATAACATATAATAAAAGACTGGTAATATATAAAATCATGACGATATACGATGAGATAACCATGAGACTATTCAGATAACCGAGTTACAACCCTTATACCAAACAAGGACTGGGGTTGTAACCCTTCGTCTGAACGGAACCTGGTTTTCCACCATTTATCGATAAAGTAAAGCACAAGCAATCAGGTCATGTTACAATCTTGTATAGGATCAGGACAAGACTAGACTGGGTTAGACTCCATCCAATCAATCACGGCCAAACAATAATTACGGCTTGATACTTTAACTAACTAGCGTTATCACAGGCCTAGTTACTAGCAAGATGCAATAAGATATTCCAACAACCACAAGCCCTGTAGACCATCCAAGTTATCCAGATCGAATATCCGTTCATGAAGGGTGCAACGCATGACAGTGTGCTGGAAATGTGCCCTACTCGTCGGTAGACTACAAGTCCAATTACGTGTCCAGATAACAGGATTGTCTGTAGCTGGAAAATCTTTTCATGACTACTGGATTATTCTAGTTATTAGCCTTAGTCAATTTCAGTAGGTACTCCTGACCGTGGTACTCAGGGGTCCCCGTCCTAGACATGATGTAAGACAATACTGGTTCATTTGTACAAACACAATCGCCCACGGTGTCCAAGCCATTCATTCTTGTCATGTCATGCTAGCTGTCGCAACAGCATATCGAGGTATATCATGTCAGGTTTGCTTGTCAAGAGTGCGCCACGATGGGCCACTATCATGTCATGTTACGTGCCAAGAGTGCACCACGATGGGTCACTATCGTATCCATGGAACATATTCAAAATTTATATGGTACAAGCATTCTATCGAGGGACCCAAGTTACACAGAGGGTCCTAAGACAAAAGCATAATTGTAACAACTCAGCATGATAAAAGGAGTGCGCGGCTATGGAAAGAGCCATGCGGCTAAGCGGGACGTGCTCATACGGCTCGGGAGGGGGAGCATGCTCATGCAGCCCGAGGAAAAATAGGCGCATACGGTTTAAGAGTGACGGGCTCATGCGGCTCGATTCATGCGGCAGAGGTTCATGCGACAGGGGAATCGGGTTCATGCGGCTATAATTAAAGATAGCCATGCGGCTAAGTCGAGCAAAGCCAAGCGGTTTGGCTAGAAGAAGCCATGTGGAAAGAAGGGGGACTAGCTCATGCGGCTGGAGGAAAAAGGGCGATGCGGTTTAAGGACAGCAGGCTTATGCGGCCGGGGCTCATGCGGCTTGGGGGACCAAAGCCATGCGGCTCGGGCCAACCGAAGCCATGCGGCTAAGCTAGAAGAGGCCATGCGACAATAGATAGGGGTCGCATGTGGCATGGCCGAATGAGAGTCATGCGGCCATAGAGGAACGGGCCTATGCGGCAGTAGGGGAACAGGCTTTGTAAAACCCCTCAATTTTCAAAATTTTATTTATTAATTAATATTACATGATTTAATTGATTTTCTATAATTATATATAGGAATTATTTATAGGTGTGTCTATATATTGGTTTGTGTGTTTGCCCCTGGGTTTTCTTAGACTTTAATCCTTAAACCCAAATCTTAATCTCAAACCCTAAACTAGATTAACCCTAAACCCCAAACTCCTTTTTATACTAATTAAATTAGTATTTATTATTTTTATTATATATATATATATTATATATTCTTTTTGTGTGTTGAGTTGGAATAGAACCTCACCACCACCATCTTCCTTAAACCTGAACCCTACCCAAACCTAAACCCTAACTCTAATCCCGAACCCTAACCCTAGTTCAGACTCTTGGCCTCCTATCCAGCCCATCCACTGGGCTCAAACCCTAATGGACCAGGCCCAATAACCTTATTAATGCAAACCCTAGTATGCAACCTATATATAGGTTATCTTTCCCCCGAGATCATTTCTTCCTTAGCCCTAGTAACCGCCACCTTAGCCTTCACCACCGCCCCCTCGTGTGCGCCATCTCCGGCCATTTCCCCCCCCTCCTGACCTCGAGATCCCATGGCAGTTGCTGTCGCCGACGGAGAACCGCCGGCGGGGAGATCGACCACGCCAGCGCCACCGGCCGTCTTCGACAGCGCCACCACCACCGTAGCGTAGCCCCGACTCCCTGCAGTCGGCAGGTGCGACCTCGAGCCTCCACGTGGCTCTGCCACGTGGATATCCCCTTGCAAACTTAGAACCCTAATTTCTATATTATTTCTTGCATTATTCATTGATTAATGATTTGATTAAGGAAGAATTAATGATTATTAATTCTAATATTAATGTTAAATGATTGTTAACAAATTGTAGATTCTGTAATAAATCTGTAGAGAATTTATTATGAATTATTATGATTTTATTCGTATTAATTTATGACTGTGAAGTAATTATTTTGTGTGAATATGGCTGTGTGATTAATTAATTAATGATTAATTGATAGTAAATAGTATCTAAATTATTAGCCTAATGATTAGAATCATTAGTGTAGATTCTATACTAATTATGTCAGATTTTTATATAATTTATTAGTATTTATTAAGCATTTAATGGGTGGTATTAATGCAGTTTTTTGTGTAATTTCCACATTATTATATTTACTGTGTTTGATTTTTAGTAATTAATACAGTAGGAATTACTTGTTATGATCTATTCATAAATTGTAGGTAATTATGTAATCTAAATACTGTTAAATTTTCAGGATTTAATAAATAGTTTAGATATTTTATTTATATTTTAAACTGGGAATTATTGTATCTAAATGACTATTTATTTACACTGTTTCGGATTTTTATTAATTAATTCACTAGGAATTAATTAAAGGTCTTTATACAAAACTTGGAAATAATATTTATATCTATTTACTGTAAAATTTTCAGAATAAAATATTTATATTAGTTAATTATTTATACTTAATCAGTGTTAATTTATATTGTATATATAATTGGTTCACTACTAAGTTTTAATTTTTATTAAATATAAATTATTATGGTAATGTTCATAAATGTATAGTCACGGTTGGAGAAATGTTATTTTCTGTGAATTATGAATTTTCACAATTTATTAGTAAATTTTTAATATTTAATTCTAATTTCAATAGCTAAAATAGTAATTTTATATATTGAGTAGTTAAATGTTTTTAATTACTTATAATTAGGTAAATAATATTAAAAATATTATTTACAGTAGGTTTTCCTGGAAAAGTATTTTATAACCCAATTTAGATCTTTTTACTATTTATTAACTAGTATTTATAATTATTAGCACTAATCTAGTTATTAGATAGATATATATTAAATAAAGAAAATCCTATCTATGGTTTCTTTACAAATAATATATATCTATTATTTCTGTCATTATTTAGCTTATTAGACTAAAAATGATTTTTATGGATTTTTACAAATTTTGTTGGTATTATTAGGAATTTGTGAAGGCATGTGTTATTTAATTGATTAATTAATTATTTATAAGTAATTAATTAATTATTAAATATATATTAGTTGTATTAATAATTTCAGAATATAAAATTATAATAATAAGTACTTCATACTTATTATTGTATATTATTATTATTCATAATTATTGGTACTGATTAGCTAGTAATAATGGTTTGATATTAATTATTGATTAAATAGAAATTAAATGTATTGTTTAATTTGGCTAATTAGTAGTTAATTATAGTTAATGCTTATATAGGGTTATTTGCTTCGCGGGACTCGGACTCTATTTTGGACCCGGATACTCAGTTGCTGGACACAGGCAAGTACACCTTGCTTGACATTTACTATGCAGTATTTATATTTGACCAGTTATTACTATTGTGTGCACTCGTCTCCATTGATGACTACCTTATATAGAGTTAGTATGAACTTGACACTGACTCAGACACGTATCACATATGAGTGAGTTGAGTGCAGAGGTTCTGTGTTGACTGGCCCTTAACATATGAACTTGAGTCTGTTAGCAGTTTGGTTTAGTTACATTATATTTACTATGACGTCTTGCATATTGTTCGTACCGCGTATACGGTACGAGTACATTGGGTGGGGAGAGTCTACTAGTGGTGTATGAGAATTTCTGTTTCCAATGGACGCTGGATGCTCGTAGCCCCTCGTTCCTCAAACCGTAGGACGCTTGGTGGCAGTTTCTTCTTCTTCTCCCCCTCTCATGTGCCACTAGAGATGTCTCGAGTGCATTTTCACATAGATGGTTAGAACACCTTATTGTCTCCTTGTATTTCCTGTCCTTGTTTGGTTAGGGAAATACTGGGTGGCATTCTTATTAGTTACTTTTACATTACTGCTTAGTATTTTCTTGCATGTCTTTTTCCTGTGTATTTGTTATGTCCCTCTGAGGACCTGGTATCTTTTCCAGAGCTCGACGAGTACTCGTTTCCGGCTGATTACGGAGTAGAGGGACTTGTTGACGACGACTTTGAGGTGGAGCCGCAGCCTTGATCCTCTGGAGGCTAGCTACATCTTCAGACGTGGGTTCCATTTCCAGTATTCTGTTTATTTCTTTTGCTACTTCATTTCATTCCAGATGTACTCATTTACTTTTAGTGGATTGTTCTCCTCTAGCCATAGTTGACATTTGGATTCTGTGGCACTGATGATTTTCCATTCAGTTATCTATTACATTATTTCATGGATGAGACTAGTTTACCTGCCTGTGATGTTACTTATTAGTTATACTTCAGCGTACTACAATCGAATCATAGTCCATTAAATTAGGTTTAGCTATGCTAGATTGTACAGCTGGCATGCCATGTGTTCCCAATCCGATTATTTGGAACTGGGGCGTGACATGTTTTTAGTGGTGGCCCATGCAGGTCATGAAATTTGTTTGGTTACGTTATTGTACCGAACAAGCCTGCAAATTAGGTTTAGAATATAGGGTCTCATCCATACTTGACTATATCATTCTTGATTAACCTTGAACAAATTCTTTTGCATCTCGTTTATTTCCGTCCTATTCTCAATTCCTTCTATCTTATTTCTGCAGAATCATGAATCTAAGGAGTAGACGTACCGCTGCCGGTAGAGACAACCAGTCATCTGGTACGGATGAGCAGTCCGCAAGGGTAGTTCCAACCCACCCTATGCTACTAGGGCAGACGTCTCAGCCAGTTGGTGCACAACTGACCGGGGTACCCCCTCCTCCCCCGCAGTACCCTCAGACACCACATGGAGTGCCCCCGGCTGTGCCACAAGACAGTCAGGCACAGATGTTCCAGTTCATGCACATGATGATGCAAGAACAGAGACAGCAAGCAGCAAAACAGAGGCAAGAAGCAGCTGAGCAGAGGCAGGTAGCTGCTGAACAAAGACGGGAAGCTGCTGAGATGAGACAGGGATTCCTGGCAGCTATGGAGAGGATGACAGCACCAGCACCTGCACCAGCTCCGACACTAGCTCCCGTGAGACCAGCACGGGTAGGTTCAGTGAAGGACTACGTGCAGATGGACCCCAAACCTTATAAGGGAAATGAGAGTCCGGAGGAGACCACTAATTGGATCACCAGCACCAAGAAGAAATTACAGGCATCTCAGTTGCCAAAAGATTTATGGATGACTGGCGTAAGAACTCAGCTGGAAGGGAATGCCCATCACTGGTGGGATTCTATGGAGCGTCAGTTGGGTACTCGTCAGTCGTGGGAGCAGTTTCTGGAGTTCTTTGATAAGAAGTATTTCCCTACTACTGTGAAGAATGCCTTATACAACCAGTTTTTGTATCTGGAGCAGGGGAACAAGACTGTGGACGAGTATGACTCGGAGTTCAGTCGACTCAGCAAGTATGGAGAGGTACTGATACCCAATGATCTGGAGAAGGCCAAGAGATTTCACAACGGGCTGAGACAGGAGCTACAACATTATACTAGCTCTCAGTCCCGAATCTCTTATGCTGAGTTGCTGACGGAGGCCAGAATTCAGGAGACAATTAGCAAGGGGAAGCTGAACCAGCAGAAGAACCAGCCAGTGCAGACGAAGACGCAGCAAGGAGGTCCTATTAAGAGACCTATGGGACATTATCAGCATCAGCAGAAGACTGGACCCTACCAGTCTAAGGAGCTTCCGACTTGCCATTTCTGTGGCAGGAAGGGACACTTACAGAGAGAGTGCAGAAGGATGCTGGGTACTTGCTTAGCTTGTGGATCGAGCCAGCATCAGGCTCGAGATTGCCCAGTTCGGGGAGCCATTGTGCCAGCAGGAGGACAGAAGCCACCAGCATCAGGAGGTCAGCAGAGAGGACCTATACTCCCTTCACAGTCAGCACAGTTTGAGAAAGCCAAGCAGCAGGCAGGAAACAAGAAGCAAGGACAGATTTTTGCTCTCACTCAGGGAGAAGATGGAACCGAAGGTGAGGCTATCACAGGTACTATTTTAGTAGGTTCATTGCCTGCTACAGTGTTATTTGATTCTGGTGCCACCTTATCATTTATATCATCTAGATTTGTAGCTGTGCATAGGATAGCTACTTCTACTATGCCTAAGAGTTGGAAAATTATTACTGGTGGGGGTATAGTACCTGTGACTAGTACATGTAGAGCCTGTTCGGTAATTATTTGTGGCCGAGAGATGAGAGCTCGACTTTTGGTATTACCTATGCCAAATTTTGACGTAGTACTGGGTATGGATTGGCTTAGTCAATATCATGCTATATTGGACTGCCACAAGGGTTGTGCTATATTTAGACCGCCAGGTCAGCCGGAGTTTGAATTTCAGAGAGGAAGTATTGAGAAGGGAGTATCTCAGTATCATGGAGCTTGCATGGCGATGGAGGTTGCCCCGCCACCGATCATTGATGAGTTTTCTGATATCTTTCCCGATGATCTGTCGGGTCTATTACCCGACAGAGAGGTTGAGTTCACCATTGAGCTCATACCAGGAGCGGCACCAATCTCTTCAAATGTCTATCGATTGGCGAAGAAGGAGCTGGATGAAATGAGGGTGCAGTTGCAGGAGTTGCAAGACAAGGGGTTTATCAGACCAAGTGCATCACCATGGGGAGCCCCGGTCTTGTTTGTGCCAAAGAAAGATGGAACAGTTCGCATGTGCATTGATTATAGAGCTCTTAATGCTGTGACGATCAAGAACAAATATCCCCTGCCCAGAATTGATGATCTATTTGACCAGCTGACAGGAGCCCAGGTATTCTCGAAGATTGATCTGAGATCGGGATACCATCAAGTGAAGGTTCGGAGAGAAGACATTCAGAAGACGGCATTCAGGACTCGGTATGGTCATTACGAGTTCTTAGTAATGCCCTTTGGTTTGACTAATGCACCTGCTGTGTTCATGAATTTAATGAATAGAGTATTCCATGAATATCTTGATAAATTTGTCGTAGTATTTATCGACGACATTTTGGTGTATTCAAAGAACCATGAAGAGCATGAGGATCACTTGAGGAAGGTGCTGGAGATCTTGAGGCATCAGAAGTTATATACAAAGCTGAGTAAGTGTGAATTTCTGCTAGATCATGTTTCATTTCTTGGACACGTTATCTCAGGGAAAGGCATAGAAGTGGATCCGACGAAGATATCAGCAGTGGAGTCGTGGCCAACTCCAACCGATGTTTCAGAGGTGCAAAGTTTTCTAGGGCTTGCCGGATATTACCGGAGGTTCGTAGAGAATTTTGCAAGAATTGCGGAGCCCATGACAAAGTTGACTCGCAAGGATCAGAAGTTTGAGTGGACGGAAGAGTGCCAAGCTGCTTTTGATGATTTGAAGAAGCGCCTTACTACTGCACCAGTTTTGACCATTCCATCGGGATCAGGAGGTTTTGTCATCTATAGTGATGCATCCGGGAAGGGATTAAGATGCGTATTGATGCAGCATGGGATGGTAGTTGCATATGGTTCTTGGCAGTTGAGGACCCATGAGAAGAATTACCCCACGCACGACTTAGAGCTTGCGGTGGTGATATTTGCCTTGAATCTTTGGAGGCATTATTTGTATGGAGAAACAGTGGAGGTATATACAGATCATAAGAGCCTCAAGTATGTCTATACTCAGAAGGATTTAAATTTGAGGCAGAGGCGTTGGCTTGAGTTGATGGCAGATTTTGATATCGAGTTACAGTACCATCCAGGGAAGGCTAATTCAGTAGCAGATGCATTGAGCCGGAGGCCTATGGCATATTTCTTGACATCACAAAAGGAGTTGCTTTATGACTTGGAAAAGATGGGCATTGAAGTTGTTAGGCCTGGAGGAGTTGCACAGATGATGAATATTCAGGTTCAGTCTTCACTAGTAGAGCGGATCAAGGCGACCTTACCGACAGATGCCAGATATCAGAGGCTTCGACAGAGGACAAAGCAAGGACTACAGACTGGATTGAGGATTCACGAAGATGGGACCTTGAGGTGCGGAAATCGCCTCTATGTTCCTAATGGAGAGATCAGGCAGGAGCTGATGACAGAGGCTCATAGCTCGACTTATTCTATTCATCCAGGAGGTACGAAGATGTACAGGGACCTGAGACAGCACTACTGGTGGCATGGAATGAAGCGTGAGATAGCACGATTTGTAGCAAAGTGCTTGGTGTGTCAGCAAGTCAAGGCTGAGCATCAGAGGTCCGCAGAATTGTTGCAACCGCTTCCGATACCTGAGTGGAAGTGGGAGCACATCACTATGGATTTCGTTACGGGATTTCCGAGGAGCCCAGCTGGACGAGATACAGTTTGGGTGATTGTGGACAGATTATCGAAGTCTGCTTATTTCATACCATTCCGAGTGGGGCAATCTACAGAAGTAATGGCAGACTTATATATGAAGGAGATAGTACGATTACATAGAGTACCAGTCAGTATAGTCTCCGATCGAGATACGAGATTCACATCGCACTTCTGGAAGAGCATGCAGGAAAGTCTGGGCACAAGACTGAAGTTTAGCACAGCTTATCACCCTCAGACAGACGGGCAGTCAGAGCGTACCATTCAGACGTTGGAGGATATGTTGAGAGCTTGCATGTTGGATTTTGGAGGATCCTGGGAGGATCACTTGCACTTGGTAGAATTTTCTTACAACAATAGCTACCAGGCAAGTATCCAGATGGCCCCTTTTGAAGCATTGTACGGAAGGAAGTGTCGATCGCCAGCATGTTGGGGAGATGTAGGCGAGAGACAGATATTGGGACCAGAGTTGGTGACTCGTACAGTAGATACAGTCAAGAAGATTCAGGGACATCTACGAGCAGCACAGGACCGGCAGAAACAGTGGGCAGACACTCATAGGCGACCTCTTGAGTTCAAGGAAGGAGAT
The DNA here is from genome assembly GCA_029216955.1 of Iris pallida. NCBI lineage: Eukaryota > Viridiplantae > Streptophyta > Magnoliopsida > Asparagales > Iridaceae > Iris > Iris pallida. The sequence goes on from JANAVB010014110.1 coordinate 23,886, forward strand.
CATGTGTTCTTGAGAATCTCCCCGACTAGAGGTACAATCAGATTTGGAGTCAGAGGAAAGCTCAGCCCAAGGTACATCGGACCGTTCGATGTGTTGGAGAAAGTTGGCGAGGTTGCATACAGATTGGCACTTCCGCAGTCATTGGAAGGCGTCCATGATGTATTTCATGTCTCCCAGTTGAGGAAGTATGTGGCAGACCCCAACCACGTACTTGATCATTCAGAGATCACCGTGGGACCGACTTTGTCCTACGAGGAGCAGCCTGTGGAGATCCTAGACCGCAGAGAGAAAGTGTTGAAGGGGAAGACCATTCGACTAGTCCGAGTTGCGTGGAAACACCATTCTCCGGGCGAATCGACTTGGGAGCGGGAAGATTCTATTCTGGAGCGTTTTCCATACCTTCGTGAGGCGTCTGGTATGACTAAATTCTGTTAATAATTACTCTTTAGATTCTGCTTAATTTAGTTTGTAAATTGCCTAGAATTAGAATTATGATTGTGTGATTCTTTTATCCTAGCTTGTTTCAATTTCGAGGACGAAATTTTAATAAGTTGGGGAGAATGTAAAACCCCTCAATTTTCAAAATTTTATTTATTAATTAATATTACATGATTTAATTGATTTTCTATAATTATATATATAGGAATTATTTATAGGTGTGTCTATATATTGGTTTGTGTGTTTGCCCCTAGGTTTTCTTAGACTTTAATCCTTAAACCCAAACCTTAATCTCAAACCCTAAACTAGATTAACCCTAAACCCCAAACTCCTTTTTATACTAATTAAATTAGTATTTATTATTTTTATTTTATATATATATATTATATATTCTTTTTGTGTGTTGAGTTGGAATAGAACCTCACCACCACCATCTTCCTTAAACCCGAACCCTACCCAAACCTAAACCCTAACTCTAATCCCGAACCCTAACCCTAGTTCAGACTCTTGGGCTCCTATCCAGCCCTTCCACTGGGCTCAAACCCTAATGGACCAGGCCCAATAACCTTATTAATGCAAACCCTAGTATGCAACCTATATATAGGTTATCTTTCCCCCGAGATCATTTCTTCCTTAGCCCTAGTAACCGCCACCTTAGCCTTCACCACCGCCCCCTCGTGTGCGCCATCTCCGGCCATTTTCCCCCCTCCTGACCTCGAGATCCCCTGGCAGTTGCTGTCGCCGACGGAGAACCGCCGGCGGGGAGATCGACCACGCCAGCGCCACCGGCCGTCTTCGACAGCGCCACCACCACCGTAGCGTAGCCCCGACTCCCTGCAGTCGGCAGGTGCGACCTCGAGCCTCCACGTGGCTCTGCCACGTGGATATCCCCTTGCAAACTTAGAACCCTAATTTCTATATTATTTCTTGCATTATTCATTGATTAATGATTTGATTAAGGAAGAATTAATGATTATTAATTCTAATATTAATGTTAAATGATTGTTAACAAATTGTAGATTCTGTAATAAATCTGTAGAGAATTTATTATGAATTATTATGATTTTATTTGTATTAATTTATGACTTTGAAGTAATTATTTTGTGTGAATATGGCTGTGTGATTAATTAATTAATGATTAATTGATAGTAAATAGTATCTAAATTATTAGCCTAATGATTAGAATCATTAGTGTAGATTCTATACTAATTATGTCATATTTTTATATAATTTATTAGTATTTATTAAGCATTTAATGGGTGGTATTAATGCAGTTTTTTGTGTAATTTCCACATTATTATATTTACTGTTTTTGATTTTTAGTAATTAATACAGTAGGAATTACTTGTTAGGATCTATACATAAATTGTAGGTAATTATGTAATCTAAATACTGTTAAAGTTTCAGGATTTAATAAATAGTTTAGATATTTTAATTATATTTTAAACTGGGAATTATTGTATCTAAATGACTATTTATTTACACTGTTTCGGATTTTTATTAATTAATTCACTAGGAATTAATTAAAGGTCTTTATACAAAACTTGGAAATAATATTTATATCTATTTACTGTAAAATTTTCAGAATAAAATAATTATATTAGTTAATTATTTATACTTAATCAGTGTTAATTTATATTGTATATATAATTGGTTCACTACTAAGTTTTAATTTTTATTAAATATAAATTATTATAGTAATGTTCATAAATGTATAGTCACGGTTGGAGAAATGTTATTTTCTGTGAATTATGAATTTTCACAATTTATTAGTAAATTTTTAATATTTAATTCTAATTTCAATAGCTAAAATAGTAATTTTATATATTGAGTAGTTAAATGTTTTTAATTACTTATAATTAGGTAAATAATATTAAAAATATTATTTACAGTAGGTTTTCCTGGAAAAGTATTTTATAACCCAATTTAGATCTTTTTACTATTTATTAACTAGTATTTATAATTATTAGCACTAATCTAGTTATTAGATAGATATATATTAAATAAAGAAAATCCTATCTATGGTTTCTTTACAAATAATATATATCTATTATTTCTGTCATTATTTAGCTTATTAGACTAAAAATGATTTTTATGGATTTTTACAAATTTTGTTGGTATTATTAGGAATTTGTGAAGGCATGTGTTATTTAATTAATTAATTAATTATTTATAAGTAATTAATTAATTATTAAATATATATTAGTTGTATTAATAATTTCAGAATATAAAATTATAATAATAAGTACTTCATACTTATTATTGTATATTATTATTATTCATAATTATTGGTACTAATTAGCTAGTAATAATGGTTTGATATTAATTATTGATTAAATAGAAATTAAATGTATTGTTTAATTTGGCTAATTAGTAATTAATTATAGTTAATGCTTATATAGGGTTATTTGCTTCGCGGGACTCGGACTCTATTTTGGACCCGGATACTCAGTTGCTGGACACAGGCAAGTACACCTTGCTTGACATTTACTATGCAGTATTTACATTTGACCAGTTATTACTATTGTGTGCACTCGTCTCCATTGATGACTACCTTGTATAGAGTTAGTATGAACTTGACACTGACTCAGACACGTATCACATATGAGTGAGTTGAGTACAGAGGTTATGTGTTGACTGGCCCTTAACATATGAACTTGAGTCTGTTAGCAGTTTGGTTTAGTTACATTATATTTACTATGACGTCTTGCATATTGTTCGTACCGCGTATACGGTACGAGTACATTGGGTGGGGAGAGTCTACTAGTGGTGTATAAGAATTTCTGTTTCCAATGGACGCTGGATGCTCGTAGCCCCTCGTTCCTCAAACCGTAGGACGCTTGGTGGCAGTTTCTTCTTCTTCTTCCCCTCTCATGTGCCACTAGAGATGTCTCGAGTGCATTTTCACATAGATGGTTAGAACACCTTATTGTCTCCTTGTATTTCCTGTCCTTGTTTGGTTAGGGAAATACTGGGTGGCATTCTTATTAGTTATTTTTATATTACTGCTTAGTATTTTCTTGCATGTCTTTTTCCTGTGTATTTGTTATGTCCTTCTGAGGACCTGGTATCTTTTCCAGAGCTCGACGAGTACTCGTTCCCGGCTGATTACGGAGTAGAGGGACTTGTTGACGACGACTTTGAGGTGGAGCCGCAGCCTTGATCCTCTGGAGGCTAGCTACATCTTCAGGCGTGGGTTCCATTTCCAGTATTCTATTTATTTTTTTTGCTACTTCATTTCATTCCAGATGTACTCATTTACTTTTAGTGGATTGTTCTCCTCTAGCCATAGTTGACATTTGGATTCTGTGGCACTGATGATTTTCTATTCAGTTATCTATTACATTATTTCATGGATGAGACTAGTTTACCTGCCTGTGATGTTACTTATTAGTTATACTTCAGCGTACTACAATCGAATCATAGTCCATTAAATTGGGTTTAGCTATGCTAGATTGTACAGCTGGCATGCCACGTGTTCCCAATCCGATTATTTGGAACTGGGGCATGACAGGCTTATACGGCTGGAGTCTACTTGAGTCATGTGGGTGAAGGCCATGCGGCAAGGGCCATGTGGCCAAAGGGGATTTGTCGCATAAAAAATCCATGTGGCTAAGTACTGTTCTTCTTCTCCACTTTTTTAAGAAGAAAAACCATGATGCCATTGCTCCCAAGCTCCAAAAATCTACATCTAAGGTCAGAATCCGAACTTCTATAGGTCAAAATAGGGTAGAACGAAATTCTCTACAACCTGGAACACTCAAAACTTGAAAATAACATGGTTAAATAGATCAAAACCCAAGAAATCCGAAAATACAATAAGGTTAGATCTACATGAAATGAGCCATGGAAATCAAAAATGCTAAGTACTAAAGTGTCTTAGAATCTCATGAGGAAAAAAATGGAACAACAAAATTTGAGTTCCTCCATGAAGCAAGATGCACTTGCCTAAGCCTCTCTGGTAGGTGGAGAGTAATGGTGAGGAAGAAGAAGAGTTATGAGGATTAATGGAAGAGAGAGAGTGGTTATGTGGCTTATAAAGGAAGAGAGTGGATGGTAGGTGGGGTTGGTTCACATGCAAAAAAAAACCGAACCAAGCCGAACCAAGCAATGAAATGCTAAAATAAACCATGCAATGAGACATGCAATATGAGTCAAAATACGTACATGTATACCAAAATACGTAATACGAACTACGGGCGCTACAATCGCAACCGCACAATTTCTCTTGTTGCTTCATGTAATGCAATTAATTCTGCATGGTTAGAAAAAGTTGTTACTAAACTTTGCTTTATTGATCGCTAAGGTATAGCTGCATGGTTATTAATAAACACATAACCTATTTGGGAGCAGCCCATACGAGCGTCAGAAAGATAACTTGAATCTGCATAACCAACTAAACAAGAACTGTTAATCAAACCAAAGTAATAAAATAATCCCATATCAATTGTTCCACAAAGATGTCTCAATATCTGTTTAACTCCATTCCAATGTCTAAGTATAGGTGCAAAACTATATCTAAATAAGAAATTAACAGGAAATGTAATATATGGTGTTGTGCATTGTGCTATATATAGTGCTCCAATAGCACTTAAATACGATATTTCAGGACCAATAACTTTTTTTATCTTATCCCTTTGGTCGAAATGGATCTTTATCCAAATCCAAACTTCGTGCAACCATAGGTGTACTAAGTAGATGTGCTTTGTGCATTCTGGATCATTTTAAAATCCTTTCAATATATCAGAATTGATGCACTAATATTCTAGTGGAACTTTATTCTATTTGCAAACCGAGACAAAATTTATCTTTTCCAAGTCTTTTATTTCAAATTCTTTCTTCAAATAGTTTGTATTTTTCTCTAATTCTGTAGGAGACTTGATCAGGTTTATATCATCCATATATACTGCTACTATAGAGAATCAATTTTTGGATTTCTTATTGAAAACACATGGGTAAATTTGACTTTTTTTTTTATCATTGTTTAGTCAAATATATAATAAGGTGATTATACCACATTCTTCTGGATATTTCAACCCATATAATGCTCGTCTATGTTTAATTGACATAATCTCTGGCATTGTAAATCCTTCTGAAAATTTTATATAGATGTTAGTATCTAAGTCTCCATACAAATATGCAGTTACAACATCCATAAGTCTCATATCAAGATTTTCAGAAACTGCGAGACTAATTAGATATCTAAGGTAATGACATCATAACTGGAGAGTATGTCTCCAGATAGACAATTTCAGGTCTTTGAGAGAATCCTTGTGCTACAAGTCGGACTTTGTATCTTTCAACTTCGTTCCTCTCTTTTCGTTTTCTCATGAAACACCTATTTAAAACCAACATGGTATATGCCCTTTGGTGTTTCCACTATAGGTCCAAATACACCACGTTTTTCTAAAGATTTTAATTCTGCTTTAGTAACATCTTTCCAGATTTGCCAATCTTTTATTTGTCGACATCTATTTATACTACGTGATTCATTTTCACAATCATCATTGTCCTTTGATATTTTAGTAACTACTGTATAGCTAAATATATCATAGATGACAAATATTTTTCTATTCCACAATTCACCTGAACATCCATAAAATATCGAGATCTCTTTATTTTTAGGTACTTTTGCCTTTCTAGAGGCATCTATAGGCATTTCAGTGAATTTAGAAACGTGTACACCTTCATTATTTGTTTTTGGAGCTTCAATTACTATCGGGCTTTTATCAGGACAAGATGTTTCATTAGCTCTCTTCTTTCTAGGAGAACTATCCTTGGAACATATAGGCCTACCACGCTTTTGATTTGTAGTAGTTGATTCATTTGCCGCCTTGTTTGGATTTTGTCCAACTGGAACAGTGATTCTGGCTGGCACATTCATAGCTGGTACATGTGATCTAGTTACCTTTGCATCATTAAATGTATCAGGTAATTGATTTATAATTTTTTACAAATGTATCATTCTCCTTGTCTCATAATCATATTGTGGAGTTCTTGGATCATAATGAGATAGAGTAGGTGTATTCCATGTTAATTCACGTTGTTCATTAGTAATGGTTTGTTCTATATGAACAATTTGTTGCTTATCTCCCCTTAATGGCATGGTGAGTCTCTTATAAAATTGCTAATCATCAAATCTTGTAGTAAAGACATCATGAGTCATTGGTTCCAAATATCTTATTATGGAATGTCACTCCCTAGTCCCAAAGTAGATGGGACTAGGAACACAAGCATGCTAACTAATACGACCTGGAATAAGTTTCCAATTTAATGGACACATTGTAGAAGTGTACTAAACCTACACTATCTCAACTATTTCTTAATCCACATATAAGTAAATAAACAAGAATGAACGATATGTAATATAGTCGGTCGCCCTATAATATACATGTTCGAGCAAACTCGAGAACAAAATAAATTTGCAAACTAGGCTAATGAGCAGAGTATATCATGATGAGAAATAGATAAAGCATGGAAGAATTATGAAATAATACTACAAGCAGTACCCGAAGCATGAATATGCAACCATACCATCCATTTATCTATCTATAAGTGCTCTACAATAATCTAGAGAGATCACCAAGTCCTTAGAGGGACGTAACAAGATACAAAAGAAATATGCCATAATATGAACTGAATAAATAGAAACATGAAATAAATAGCTCGAATCATAATATTGTCCAGTATCCTGCCATCGAAGCAGTGAACCACCCCTACAACCAGATAAGGATAAAGGGTGACACACTATTCCGCGACAAGATATTATTCCATGCCATATATGAACTGAATGAATAACCTGAACCACCACACGATCCACTATCTTATAGTCGAACAATGAACCAAACCCAAAAACAAACAAGGAAAAGGTGTGGGCCACTATTACGTGATAAGACATTATCCCACGCTATGGTTATGGATAAGTACAACATCTCACCGTACTATGTGAGTGCATGTTGAAGACGATGTTGGGCATATGGGTATGTGATAAGGATATAGCACAGAATCACATGCCAGTGTAGGATCATGAGCCGATGCTATTTACTATGAGCTACGAGCCAAATAGGCAACTATAAAACTATAAGGCTCATGACTCCCTTATATTCCTCCAAAGATTACACAATCGAAAGGGGTTGTCCCATACGCCTACTTCTAGTCTTCTCCGCCCATAAATGGTACAAGTCATATCAATGTCTCGAACAACCATATCTCAATGCGAGTCACTAAACTAGACACAATTTAATTCTACATGCTCCGCCATACGAATCGCTCGCATCGGTAGCTAGCCGAATGTGAAAGCTCGTGCCAACACAATGAACCTTCACTCACAGTGTCGTATAATGCAGCGTGTCATGGCTTGAAAGTATAGGAACGTTGAGCACCCCTAGAGGGGGTGAATAGAGTGTGTGTGCAGCAAAAAGATAATTACCAAATTAAAAAATATATGTATAAACAGTGTCATAGATGATAGGTGCTAGGCAGATGATAACAAACTATTTAAAAATTAAATGAATAATGTAAAGAGCATCAGAAAAACAAACTAGTGACACAACGATGTGTACTGGTTTTCCTCTGAACGGACTAATCCAGTGTCGTCTTGCTCGATATTAATCTACTTATCCGAAGGACTCGCAACTTCAATAAGACAAAACTTAAAAACTGGAGGAAAGCCTTATTTACAAACTCAAACCAAACTCTGGATCGAACCAGAAAGACACTTGGCTTGGCTAGGAGTTGTAAAGGCTAGATATGAAAATGTAAAGCTCTTTGAATGCTTTTGAATAAATAGAGAATAGAATAAATGAATGAGTGATTTGGAATAGAAACTTCTCATCTATTTACAACATTTTTATGGGCAGAACTCGACATGTGTTTGGGTGCATATTTTTCGTAATTCAAAAATTGGTTGCAGATCTTCAGGAAGACCACATAACTTCAGGAACTGCCTGGCCGAACCTGGTCAGAGTTTGGGCCGAACTCTAGACGAACTCTTATGGTGTTTCCTGACCAGCTTCTGTGTTGAAGATGGCTTTTTGGGTTCACTAGGTATTGGGCTTTTGGCTAGTATGGAATGTGGAGTTGAATATTTTTGTGGATAGGTAGGCTATTTTGAAATTAGATTTTAGTAGCATAGCCAATTGTCAATTTGATCGACCTCACATTTTTTCTAGACTCAATAAAGTATAAAATAAATAATAAAATATGAAAAAATGTCTTGATCAACATCCATAGCCTTTGTTTAACGAAGACAATGAATAGTAGCAGTAGAAAAGTAGATGTTCTGCATTTGTACCAGTAATTGCATATTATTTATGTATCGACCAAAGTTTATGTTGATTATCAAAATCAGGTGTGACTATGACCAATGGGCCAACAATCTTCACTATTTTGATAATTGACAAACTTTGAGTTTATTCCAAATAATATAAAAAATAACTTAAATTTTTTATACCTTTTAACCATTGTGATTTCTTGGTTTATTTGGTTATAACTCTTCTCCCCCATTGTCATTTGTACAAAATGGATGCTCTCTCGCAAATAGTGAGTATAAACAAAAAACAGAGAAAGAATAACAATACCAAGTGTAAACCCCCTGAATTTCTACTACGATTTTTTATATATAAATTGGTATTTAATGATATTTACTAGTACTTCGTATTTATATGCCGCGTACAAGTTCGCATTCTCGTAATGTACATCGCATGCAAGTTTTCGGTTCGAAATTGCTCGTCGAGTGCGAATATGTGCGAGATACATATTTTTGTAAAACATTTTTGGAGATTTTATAGAAGAATTTTAGTTTCAAAATAATACGTGATAAATATTTTAATTACATAAGGTTGTAAAAATGTCACATCGAGATGTGCCACAACTTATGTTTTATTGTAATATAAGTAGTAATTTAGAAAACTATTATTTTATGTATACATATTATTTGTATGCAAGTGACATGAAATTTATTTCATGTCCACTTTGATTTTACGAAAACGAGTATAATTATTTTATTGCAAAATGATATTCCAAATATTTAAACATTTATCATGATTTTTGAAATTAATTATTACTATATTTATTATTTATTAAAATGATATTTGAAATATTGTTTGATTTAATATTTAATTAATTATTATGATTTAAATTAGAAAAGATTTTATTGACCTTATTTTAAATAGCTTCTAAATTAAAGATAAGTTTTATCCATATTAAATTGGATTTGATAAATTAATTTTTAAATCGATTTGAATTAATATGGAATTTATCCATTGGGATTTAAAACCTCCCTAATCCTTATCCAACTGGGAATTCCTACCTCCTATAAATGGAGAGGTACTCTTCTATAATATTCTCCATAAACACAAAGTGCATCGTGTCTGTGTTCCCTGACCATCCACTATATATATCTATTACATATACAGCAAGTTCCCCATCTCGTGCCCAACAATTCTGGGCAATCCTTCCCGTCGTGTTGGACACAACCCGACACGATGGCAACCAAACTCGTCGAACACCTCCTCTGTCCGATACCATCACCGTAACTCTATCGGCCAAGACACAGCCATCACCACCACCGTATGAACCCAGCCTTCACCACCTCGGGTCAGCCTCCTCCACGATCAACCACCATCTCCATCGTCAGCACCTTTACCAACCACGACCACCACCCAGCAACATCGCCACAACCGAACCCCAACCTCCCCTTCGTCACCGGCGACCCCATCAACCAGCGACCCCCACCAGTAAATTTACACCACCACCATCACCATCATCCAAAAAGAAGAAGAGGGGAACCTTATCCAAAGCCGAAGCTGCCATAAGAGCGCCCGACGACCACAGTCGCCGTCGACCGCCTCCCGCGGATCTGGAGTCGCCATCGAGAGCCTCCCACAGCCGCGCTGCCTTCCCTTCCATCTGCGACCCAGGGCACGGCCGAGAGCCTCCACCGGCGTCCTCCCACCGCCAGGCCTCTATCTTTTTCTCTAGTGAGGACCGACCTATCGCCGTGCCTCGACCCGGTAGCTGCCGCATTCTTCGTCCCCGATTTCCCTCTCCACCAGCCGAGTCGGCCCCAGTCCTCCGACCCGCAGCGTCGACGAGCGCCGTGCGCCTGTCCTCTGCATCTTCCGACCTTAGGACACCCGCCAGCCGTCCACCTGCGGTGCACCGCCGTACGTCCACGACCAGTGACTCCGTCGCCGAACATCGTAGTACACCAAACGACACACCAGGCAAGATACCTTGCCATTATACTGTTTATATTCAGTCTGTATTTTATTACATATCATTGTTCATTATTTTCAGTTCTTGATTTACTACATGCTCAGTGATTATTAGTTTACTTTGTTACTATCCTTTGGTTGCACATGAACCTAGAGTTAAGGGACTACCATCTGTAGTGTATCGCATATACCTTGACACAGTTATGCCATGAGGATGTGTGAGATGAGTAGCATGTAGAGGTTCTTTTGTATGGGCTGATCCCCCATGCGCATGCGTTAGGGCTAACTGCTAATAGAGGCGTATTAGAAGACTTATGAGTTAGTAGAGGTACATGGTCGTGGATGCGACTTGACAGGTACATTAGGTGGGAAGAACAATATCTGACGTATGGGCTTCTTTGCACTTCCCTGCTTACCTGTGCGCTCCGCCGGAGACGCAGTATCCAGATGTCCTTTGACGTTATCCAGAGCGTTATGGACGTAGCCCCTTGCACATGATGCCCTCTAACGATCTTCGGACGTTACGGACGTAGGCCCCTGGTGCCCTATATGGGGACTATGTCGATCCGATTTACAGCCAGGGCTCATGTATTGAAGGTTTGTTCTTATTGCATAAACACATTAGATGGTTAGGTAACCCTCGTCAATGTCATATCACCCCGTTCCATTTGTAGCTTGGAACAATATCGCATCATGGTATAGTATACTACCCTTTGTCCTTGTTTGGTCGTAGGGGTAGTCCACTGTTTCGATGATGAGGTATTAGATGTTGTTACGAGTGGGACTATTTACTTTACTTGTGATTTATGACATAGTATATATATTCAGTTATGTGGCATGTTCTTTATGTATCTTGTTACGTCCCCCTGAGGACCTGGTTATCTCGCCAGGTGTGTGTTCTTGTCTTTCGCAGGTGTTCTAGCCGTGGCCATGATCGTCACTATTTTTTTGAGGATGATTGCACTTGGATCGTCTTCGCTTCGCTCGCCAAAATCATTCTTTTATCATGATTTCTTTTCATTGTTGGTAGTAGATTTGTCTCCGCCCAACTACATGTACCAATAACAATTCATAGATTATATGGTATCTTTTATTCTTATATTTTGTGTGGATGAGATTAGTCATGGTTCTACTGCATTTTATAGCTTACGTATATTTATTATACGGCTGGCATGTCTACGTTCCTAGTCCTACGTATTTTGGAACTGGGGCGTTACATATTTTTGTGGTGGCCCATGCAGGTCTAGTTTACCGTTTCGGTTACATGACTATACCAAACGGGCCTGTAATATAGGATTAGTATCTAGGAATCTCATCCACAAGCTTGACCTCCTTCCTTGTCTCAAGTTTTAAACTCTCGTTACCATCCTTGATTTGTATCCTGCTTGAACTCTTTCTACCATAAATTCTTATCTTTCATGCTTAGTGACAGTTAGGAAGATGACTACACTATTATATGCTAATAGGTCAAATACATGGCTAGGAAGATTACATTAACAATTAGTGTACATTGAGGTCTTATTTGAGTTATAAAGACATTTTTCCTAAAAGTATGATTTTTAGGATTAGTTAACTCCAAGTTGGGTAGTAGCATATTACCACCTTCAAAGGATAGTTGGAATTTTATTTTGCTATTACAAGGTGATATACACAAGAGGTTAGCTAGAGCGAGGAAACAAATATATGATTTATGATTGCGAAATAGTTTATGATTTATTGGGATATGAAACTGATTTGAGAAACATCTTGAAACTGTGACATATGATTTACGGTTTAGTTCAAGTTTGGATTGTAATATGTTAAAGTTTATCTCGAATTTATTAAAGAGTTTTAAATTATAAGTTATGATTTTGTAAACGACTAGAGAATGTGGAGGGTTTATGATTTACGGTTTATTAGAGAGCCTAAGTTCTTAAATTGAGTCATACAATTTATAAGTTTATTTAGTTTTGAGTTTGAAGAGATGATGGTAAAAAAAAAATTGTTTAAAATATTTTGAAAGATATAGAATCGATCCGAGGATTTATTTTAAATGCTCAATTTTTGTTGAATCATGATTGATAAGACTATTTAAAACTTGAGCTTACGTTTTGGGTTGGTTATGATATGCTAAGAGTTATCTCCAGGTTATTTGAAAAATTTTAAATTTTTGTTTAGCTATGATTTTATGGAAGTTTAGTAAAAAAGAAAAAAAAAGAAAAGAAAGAAAGAGTTGACGACTGATAGAACTATTTGAATATTGAGTTTATTACGAGTTTGGGAAAAGTTATTAATGATATGGTAAAAAGTTATTTTAGATTGATTAAAGGAAATTATATTTTAATTTATGATTATGTTAGACGATTTAGAATGAATATAAATTATGGTAGATTTTTGGAGAATTTTTGTGAATGCTCGAGTTCAAGGAGTTAGATTTATAATGATGGACAACCAAGGTAGCCATAATGAGATATAGTAGTCCACGTTAGTGACATATCACCCATGGCCATGATAGTTGTACACAAGTATAGTTAGTCATCGACCAAACTGTATAACTATATCTTTATCTTGACCCACTCGACCTTCCCTCAAATCTAGATCTTTATAAGTGACCATCTAATTGTTTAAAACTTAGAAATGATTAGAATCTTTCTCTTGACCATGTTCCCTCTAAAAGACTATCTCCTCTCTAGAAGTCGTGTCCCTAACTTATTTTACTTGACCTACTAGATTCCTTAATTACCCTTATTTGTGCTTAAACTGGATCCATTTTACTTTGTGCGTAAATATCACCTTATGAACTCCCACTTTCTATTCTAGACCTATTGGTGTTCTCTATCATGACTTTGATATTTGGAGCACAACAGGGACTTTTTCTTCCAACAAATTCCATATACATGACCTAGACAAGCCCACCTTCAGGTAGGTATATCACACATCCCCTTGTACTCTATTTTCTTGATATGACTTTTGGGTCAAAAGACCAAACTATAACCTTTACCATGATATCGACTCTTGACCTCAGAAAGAGATTCAACCAAGACTCAAGTCTTTCGACCCCATATAGGAGGGTGATCTACCTAATTCCTTAATGTTTAGCTTGTGCTTATTGTTGATTGCTAACCCATGCCTTTTATCTTCGTATCTTACCTTAATTTGCTTAGACCCTTATATTTTTTATTTTCGCAACATAATCCGTAATTATTATCCAAATCCTTACCAAGAATATTGAAGCCTAGCCATATTCTTCACCCAAATGTTTACTTTATTTGACTTCCCGTAACTCATGCAAACCGTGTTTATTATGGTTTCCTTGTGTGTAGATAGAATTTCTATGGCACCCTTAAATTCTATAACTAGATTAGAGAATCCCATATGGGAGATTAAAGGAATATGAGGAATATGCTATAACGAAAAGAAAAAAAAAATTTAAACTGTGGTGATTAAAGGTACGATCAAATGTGAAAGAATTATAAATTAACAAATTGTCTTCAAGGAATAATCAAAAATTTGAGAATGAGGAATTGTGATGCTCAGAGGATTGATCCTATATCAGTAGACACGGAACTCCTAGTAGGAAGAGTTGATTTGAGAAGTATATAGGTTTGGAAAAAAAATGATTGGGGAAACTATTAAATTCAAAGAGTTTGAGACTTATTATGAGGTATATGATTTTTCCAAAATAATCAAGATTAGAACTAAGGTTACAAGATTTTGATTTGAGAATATATTTTAAGGAACCAAAGTTGTTGCGAGCCAAAATTTAGGAGAAACTCCAATTTGAGGAAAACAAAAAATGTTTTATGAAAAATAAATTTTTTGTGGAATATGAAACTTGAAGAGACTGTATAAAGTTACTATTGATAAGATGATTCGAGATATAACGATGAAAGTTTGAATCAAGAGTATCGAGCTAGAAAAATTTTGAGATTGGGAAATTGTTGCGAGTATAAACGCCTTGGATAAATGATAGTCTTTTTCGAATATAGATATTGGTTGGGACGCCATGACATTTCTTCTAGACTACACCAATTTTTTTTTCTAGATTATTGTTGTTCAAATTGCTTGCTGGACTCCATTTTTGAATCGTTGCTTAAACTTCTTATCGATAAACTCTTGTGTCTATGATTTTACCATCTTGACTAATACTGCTACTATAATCTAGTTTTGCAAGCTCATTGATTTATCGAGCTTCTTCATGACTTATACTATTGAGCGCGCTCACTAACATATTGTCTAATCAGAACCGGTGCATAATGGTCTGATCAACCAAGTGCACTTTGGTTCGCCTTTACCTATTGTTCTACGTGGATAAGACAATTACAACTTAACCTCTAGAATCCCATCCACGACTGCCTTGACAATTCTTTTGAAATTATTCGGTCGTCTTTGAATCACATATTCGTAATATCGCTTTTGATCCCTTTATTTCTTTCACCTTCACCTATTTTGGAAGGACGAAGGCACTTATACTAGAATTTCCTCTAGCCGACCGATCACTTATGATCCTTGTCACTGAATGTGCCTATATATTCGCCTTAAACTCCTCATCCTTTCTTCGACCCTACCTACCCTAGCTACTCCTAAATTTTGAGGACAAAATTCTTTTAAGTTGTGTAGGATGTAAACCCCCTAAATTTCTACTACAATTTTTTTTTATATAAATTGGTATTTAATGATATTTACTAGCACTTCGTATTTATACGCCGCGTACAAGTTCGTATTCTCGTAATGTACGTCGCATGCAAATTTTTGGTTCGAAATTGCTCGTCGAGTGCGAATATGTGCGAGATACATATTTTTGCAAAACATTTTTGGAGATTTTATAGAAGAATTTTAGTTTCAAAATAATACGTGATAAATGTTTCAATTACATAAGGTTGTAAAGACGTCACATCGAGATGTGCTACAACTTATGCTTTATTGTAATATAAGTAGCAATTTAGAAAACTATTATTTTATGTAAACATATTATTTGTGTACAAGTGATATGAAATTTATTTCATGTCCACTTTAATTTTACGAAAACGAGTATAATTATTTTATTGCAAAATGATATTCCAAATATTTAAACATTTATCATGATTTTTAAAATTAATTATTATTACATTTATTATTTATTAAAATGATATTTGAAATATTGTTTGATTTAATATTTAATTAATTATTATGATCTAAATTAGAAAAGATTTTATTGACCATATTTTAAATAGCTTTTAAATTAAAGATAAGTTTTATCTATATTAAATTGGATTTGATAAATTAATTTTTAAATCGATTTGAATTAATATGGAATTTATCTATTGGGATTTAAAACCTCCCTAATCCTTATCCAACTGGGAATTTCCACCTCCTATAAAAGGAGAGGTACTCTTTCATAATATTCTCCACAAACACAAAGTGCATCGTGTCTGTGTTCCCTGACCATCCACTATATATATATCCGTTACATATGCAGCAAGTTCTCCATCTCGTGCCCAATAATTCTGGGCAATCCTTTTCGTCGTGTCGGACACAACCCGATACGATGGCAACCAAACTCGTCGATCACCTCCTCTGTCCGACACCATCTCCGCAACCCCGTCGACCAAGACACAGCCATCACCACTACCGCCTGAACCTAGACTTCACCACATCGGGTCAGCCTCCTCCACGATCAACCACCATCTCGACCGCCAGAACCTTTACCAACCACGACCACCACCCAGCAACATCGCCACAACCGAACCCCAACCTCCCCTTCGTCACCGGCGACCCCATCAACCGGCGACCCCCACCAGTAAATTCACTCCACCACCATCACCATCATCCAAAAAAGAAGAAGATGGGAACCTTACCCAAAGTCGAAGTCGCTGCAAGCACGCCCGACGACCACAGTCGCCGTCGACCGCCTCCCACGGATATGTAGTCGCCATCGAGAGCCTCCCGCAGCCGCGCCGCCTTCCCTTCCATCTGCGACCCAGGGCACGACCGAGAGCCTGCACCGGCGTCCTCCCACCGCCAGGCCTCTATCTTCCCCTCCAGTGAGGACCGACCCATCGCCGTGCCTCGATCCGGTAGCCGTCGCGTTCTCCGCCTCTGATTTCCCTCTCCACCAGCCGAGCCGGCCTCGGTCCTCCGACCCACCGGAGATGTAGGATCCAGATGCCCTATGGCGTTATTTAGAGCATTATGGACATAGCCCGTTGCACATGATGCCCTCTGACATCTTCGGACGTTACGGACGTAGGCCCCTGGTGTCCTATATGGGGACTATGCCGATCCTATTTACAGCCAGGGCTCATGCGTTGAAGGTTTGTTCTTATTACATAAACACATTAGATGGTTAGGTAACCCTAGTCAATTTCATATCACCCTGTTCCATTTGTAGCTTGGGACAATATCGCCTCACAGTATAGTGTACTACTCCTTGTCCTTGTTTGGTCGTAGGGGTAGTCCACTGTTTCGATGATGAAGTATTGGATATTGTTACGAGTGGGACTATTTACTTTACTTGTAATTTATAACATAGTATATATATTTAGTTATGTGGCATGTTCTTTATGTATCTTGTTATGTCCCCCTGAGGACCTAGTTATCTCGCCAGGTGTGTGCTCTTGTCTTTCGCAGGTGTTCTAGCCGTGGCCATGATCGTCACTATTTCTTCGAGGATGATTGTACTTGGATCGTCTTCGCTTCGTTCTCCAAAATCATTCTTTTATCATGTATTTCTTTTCATTGTTGGTAGTGGATTTGTCTCCGTCCAACTACATGTACCAATGACAATTCATAGATTATATGGTATCTTTTATTCTTATATTTTACGTGGATGAGATTAGTCATGGTTCTACTGCATTTTACAGCTTACGTATATTTATTATACGGCTGGCAAGTCTACGTTCCTAGTCCTACGTATTTTGGGACTGGGACGTTACACCAAGAAATATAGTAATGACAAGGCCAACAAATAGAAATAGAACTGAAATAAACAACAGTAGCATAAAATGCATAAATCCACTGAGATAATATGGAAGTCTGAAAGAGACTTAATCATAACTAATACAAAATAGTGCATAATCAACGTCAAAGACGAGCTACAAAAAAACTACTACAAGATTATCATCAGTCTCACAGAGCCAAAAGTCCAAATATCTCTTCAGCTAGCATCGTCACCAATGTCAGTAGTCCAGGTTGGATCAATGTAAGCTGAAGTGGGATCAAATTATCTCTATGCCTGATGGTCAACAAATCTGGCCCATCAAAGTATAGATGACATAATAATGGAGTGGGACCAGAAAGATGATGATTCATAGTCCACTGAATATCGGTAATACTATTCCGTAGGGTCTGAAACTGGTAAGTCATACGGTAGTCAGTGTCTCTCTGACGCATACACTCTGCCTGATAACGCTCATCGTCAAGAGTACAACAAGCCTCAAAAGGCTCACTCTGAAGAGTCATCAAGGCATAAAGCTAAACTATGGTATGAGCAGGAGGGACATTAGCAGGGGCTGCATCAGGCCAAAGAATCTGAGCAACAGGTGGAACACCTCCGTCACCAACTGCAGGAGGAGGAGGAGGAAACCTACGAGACCTATGGAGTTCTGACGGAGTGTCATCAATGGGACAAGAATCCATGGGAATGTTATATCTACAAATATGATAGAAAGAATCAATGGGTAGGTAAGGTTTCGATCGGCCTTCTTATAGTTGACCATAGCTGCCATCATAGTTTTGGAAAGACTAAAAGGAATCCCAAAATAAATGTGATATACCACAGACAATTCCAAATACGTGATCGCATCGGTAGATCCCATTTTGGGCAAAATAGACACCATGATGATCCGATGGAGTTCATAATGTGTTGGTTCAAGTACCGTGACATAAGCCGTCCCGAGGGTCTAGGATTCGGAGCACACATTGCATCCTTGAAGGTTTCTAAGTTCAAATCGGGACCGAATTGGACTTTAGGGATGTCGACAAGAGCATCTCCATTGTTGGGTACTTGGAGCCATTCACTCCAATCATTATCATTAAATTCCATCTCGATTCTACAAACAGAAGAATACGTAATGCCATCTGAATATTACAAGTTGCAGTAAAACATACGAACAATATTGCCTTATATATAGGGTTGACAACTTCCAAAAATTCACGTAGGCCAATGTTCTGGAAAGTCAAGCAATATGCTAGAAATACATTAAACTAATAGAATTTCCAAGACAAATAACCCTTTTGTGGTAATCATCAGACCAAGAAATAGATGTCTCTAAGTCTAAAAATAAACTAGAATCAAAATCATCCTCATATGAAGGAAGAGTGTAGAAGCATGGAATTTCAGAACCAGAAAAGCCCATGCGCCAGACTACATGCGCCAGAGCTTGGACAAAGTACTTCACAAACAGCAAAAATAGGCATTGAAAGAAGACTTTTTATTACATATAAAAGTCTATTACATGTCTAAGAAAAGATTATAAAAAGGAGAATTTCTACAAAGAAAAGATCCTAAGTCTACAGCCAGCAGCCATCATGCGCCCTCAAATAGGCACAGCAATCACCACGCGCCCTCAGCAGGGCGCATCCTTTCAGCAGCTCAGTCATGTGCATCCTCAGTTATGTGCATCCTTTCGGCAGCTCAGTTATGTGCATCCCTTCAGCAGCCCAGTTATGTGCCGCTCTTCCAGCCAGGCTCACCGCCGTCGAAATGCTTCGACTAATGAAGCATTTATTGAGCAGAACGAGGGTGGCAATCAACCCTCTAGCCGAGGAAGAGAAGAGCACCGTAAGCCAACCTGTGGCCAGGGGAGGCTTCGAAAGAGCCTCCAAAGGCGAAGGAAGACCGTAATCAAAACCGCGGCTAAAGGAGCAGCTTTCAACACAACCAGAGTAGGCAACGCCCACTTTGAAGGAAGAAAGAGCCCCCAAAGCCGCAGCACCGTAATTCCGATCTGCGGCTCTTCCCACATGACGGAGACGAGGCTCGTGCATCCCTATCTTTGGATGCAACAGACACCTTCTGCATACCTCAGAAGCCCTTGACTCCGACTTTTGGATGTAACAGTCACCTTCAAGTGCATCAATGAAGACATGGCGTTGCATCTTCACCCTCGAGAGCATCTCGTCAACAGAATGCATCCGAGTAAACAAGTTCATGTTGGAAGAACGTGAGAGAACGAGAAGCAAACTCTCTCCATGCCACTATTTATAGGCCGGGCAAATCAAACCCATGTGCCAAGTGGATGGCTCTCCGAATTCCGTGCAATAAATTTGCATTAAATGGATGAACCGGACGCTTCGAATTTAGCTAAGTCAAAACAGCTATTTAAAGCACTCGAAGATCGTAACAATCGCACCATTAAAGATGTGTCACGAAGCAGATACGTCGGCCAGACCGCGCATCACATAGACGCGCCCTTCAACATCAAGCGCATCATACAGACGCACCCTTCAGTACCAAGCACATCACAGGGATGCACCCTCCATGCATCCCCATACGCCTAATGGGACGCCAACAGACATGCCCACTCAGCTGTCCATCGAATGTCACAAACATTAAATGCTGAACTGACAGAGTTGGCAGCACGCCTCCCGAAGTCTGAACAGTTGACAGCTTTTTCAGAAGACGAAGCGTCGTCAATGTCAGCATCATCATTACTTTCCTCCGACGGCTACTACCACGTGGCCACTCAACCACTCGCATGCGCCTCTGCAGCCATGCGCCCAAATCTGTATGCGCCTCAAAAGCTATGTGCCTCAGACTTTTTACTGATCCCTAAAGACAGAAGGAAAGTCGTCATTAAAACTCAAGCCGTGCGCCTCAGACTTTTTACTGATCCCTAAAGACAGAAGGAAAGTCACCATTAAAACTCTGTATGCGCCTCAAAAGCCATGCGTTCCAGACTTCTCTCTGATCCCGAAAGATAGGAGTTAAGTAATTACTGAAGCCTCGCATGCGCCTCAAAAGCCATACGCCCCGAATGGTTCGTGACTCCTAAAGGTTACAAGCCAAAGTCTCCTTCTGCGTCCAATCCTAGGCGCATCCTACCAGATCATTCCCCACCAAATCAGGGATCTCCGAGCCATGGGTCGATGACACGTGTCCTTTGACTCGACTCGCCCAAGATCTCAGCAACAGAAAGATCTTCTCCTCTGCTACGTGTCGGTCCATAATAGCAGCATGAAGAATTCAACCCCTTGACCAGGGCACATCGTTCATACGCCTCCATCAGCAATCACCACGTGGCATCCCCACGACCAGGTGTATCCTACATATGCGTGCATGAGCAGCCAGCCCGCAGACTATATAAATAGAGGGATCATTTTCTTCTTCCACACCTACACACGGACAGAACACACAATGAACGAACATACCACTAGAGAGGCAGATACAGACACTCAACGTCTTTCTCCTATCAACAAGCTCCATGTCACCCCCAGTTTTCAGAAACAGGGGTATTTTATCATTTTACATTTTTAAATATTTTTAAAATTTATTTTATTATTTATGATATTATTTTGGGGTTGAAATTTATTTTATTATTTATGATATTGTTTTGGGGTTATTTGAGTCGGGTTCGAATTTCAACTCAATCCGACTTGAAACGGGGACCCGGAGGTAGTTTGACTCTAGTGGGACCCACACACTAGTTAGGCATGGCCCACATGATATTAATTTTAGTCCACATGATAGAAATATTTTAGTTAGAGGTTAGACTAATTATTATGGATAAGGTTAGTGTGATTAGAGACTTTAGAATGACTAATTTAGCCCCAACCAATTAGCCCTTTCCTAATACTCATAGAATAGGTTAGTGGGGGCATTTTGGACCTTACCATAATAGGACAAATAGCCCCTTATGGCCATCCACTTTGGGAGAGGATAGGCTCAAGTTCATTTTATTATTCTCATCCACACACTCTCTCTTGTTCTTCCCCAAATTCCTAGAGAGCAATCCCTAGCAATTTCTCTACCAAATCCTTCCATTTTGCCACCAAATCTTCTTCTTTCCTTCTCTATTCTAGCAAAGGAGGAAGCTACCCAAGTTTGGGAGGATTCGGAGCTCGTTCGTGTCCTTTTGGAATCTCTACGTGTCGGTGTCGCTCCGGAAAGGCTTTTCTTCGATTCGATCTACTGGAAGGTATAAATCCCTTCTCTTTTTTATTTCCTCATGCATATAGGTCTATTTTGAACCCATAGGAATGACCCCCATGGTTGTATCTCCATTTGTGTCCATTTCATGTCCATTTGGAGGTCATAGGAGTGTCCTTTGTGTTGTGGTTGTGTCCATGTAGGAAAACCCCAAATTTGGACACACTATGTGTTGTTGTTATGTATGAATGAATTATTACATGTTTAATCTTATATTTTTATATTGGAGATGTGTTCTATAGTGTCTCATATATATATATATTAGTGTAGAGAGTGAGTTCTTGATATATTATGTTATATACTTGTGTTCTTTTGTCTCAAACTACCCAAATCCGTCCTGATTTTTATCCACATTTTTAATTTCAGTCCTAACTTAGAAATGTCATAACTTCTAGTTCAAAGCTCGGTTTAATCTTCCATTTTTTTTAAAAGAAGCGTATTGAAGTTAGATTTCTAAAAACATATACTAATAGGCCTAATTCTTTATGTAACTTTCTGGAGAATTATTTGAGTGTCAGCTGTATGAAAGACAAACGCGTTCTCGGTGTTTTTGCGATTCCGGGAGTTTCCGGAAACAAAAACGTGATCCGTTTGAAGTTTCGAAAAGCTAACACATTGATCTATAACATACTTTAATCCTAGTTTTTAATTCATGCTGAGATGGTACAGTATTGATTATTAGTAGGAGTTACTATTCGGTATATGTATTTTGTGCACCCATGTGTGTAATATAATATTCTATTTGATTTTAACCCATGTTAATGTATATAAATTATGTAATTAAATAGAGAATGCAAGCATGAGTAAAATTTTAAATAAATTATGTATGAGGTGTAAGTATCCTATCTCATGTAAGCATGTATAAGTATGGCTTGTAATGAATATGTAGGTTCCATAGTATGTAATGTATGGTGCATATAGTAGTGCAAGAGAATAAATGAATGATGAATGAATGCAAGCATGAATGTAATGTAATAATAGATGTAATGTATGCAATATACAAGTTAATGAGATGTAATATTCTGTGTTAACACAAATCCTATATTACCTCATGTACCCCTTACACTATGTAGACACTATCACACTTGACACTTTGTTCCTTACACTTTGACACTCTTTGATATGTATACACTATGTATGCCCATTTAACCCTCACTTGCCCCTTTGCCATGTTCACATACACACACATAGCCTCTTAAATAAGTATTTATGAATACAGTTAACTTAGCTATGTATGTATATTATATATGTTAGCATATTGTGTTGTAATATATAAGTTTATATAACCATTTGAAATGCCATGATTATAGACCTAATGTTGAATACCAATATATGCATGTGTATATATGTGTAGACATATATAGTTTAAAGTAATAGATTACCTAGTGTATATCCAATGTGAATTCTTGTCTATTTGAGTATTGAATAATTGCATGCTATATAGAGTTGGGTGTATGTTGGCTTGTATAGCCTTGTATTGATGTGTGCTTGCTAGGATAGTCTTGGTTAGGCCTAGTAAGACTTGCTGGGTTAGGACATGACCTAGTTTGACCTAGTTTGACTAGTACAGTTGACCAGAGTTGACCAAGGGTTGACTTTGGCCTAGTTTGACCTAGATTCATGTAGAATGTATTGTAGTGCTTTATATTACCCTTCTGGACATGTTGTGACTTATGTTGTTCTAATTAGGAGCCAGACACCTTGTAATAGGTATTGCTTTAAATAGGACTCTGTGGCTTCAGTTGGACCCCCTATACTTATCAGCTGTTCAGGTTATCAGGCGAGTACATTCTCTGATCGTTTCATACTTGTCATGAATTATATTCTCGCTCTAGATTACTTTTACTTGATGCTGTCATGTTATCATCACGGATTGGTACTATACGGATCTCTTCTTGGGATATTACCCCCCTTAGCGGGCGCATCGGATACTTTATGACATATGTTTCATGTACATCATGTATTCCTTACTTCTGCATTATTTATGTACACTCATGTACACTCATGTTCTTACATGTACGTTCATGTACTCTCATGTTCTTTCATGTACGCTCATGTTTCCTCATGTGTTTCTTGTATAACCAAAACATCATGTCCGTAATGTAACTTGAATAGATCCTTGTGTATTGATTATGGGTAGGGGTGAGTATAAATGGTCATGTAATTTTACCCATCATGTACACTCTATTAATTTTCATGTTCATCATGTACAACCTAAGCCAATTACATGCCATCTCGTACTCTAAATCACTAGTCACTTACAGTTCTTACTTATCATGTATATATATTTTCAGTTATCAAATATCTCTCCTGTTTTCATGTACATCTTCTTACAGCGTTTCATGTATCTTATTCTATTGCCTGCTTTATATTTTCTGACATGATATGAACTGCATAAGATGTATTGTGCTCGCTCCTGTCCTGACTGGACCTGTTGATAAATTTTACAAATGGCCTGGGATTGCCTGCTAGCCTAGAGGAGACACAGTAGAGGTTGTTTAGATAGTTATTTCATTTTGTTGGGAGTTTTATTTAATTTGTGGAATTACTTTATTTGAGTTTTGAGATGTATTTCTGGGATTATGTATCTTAGACACTTAGACTTCTATCTCCTGTATCTTTTTTGGATTTCATGTTTATCTACCTTTATCATTCTACCTTAGATTGTGATTGAGTTATACCTCTGTATTGGCCTCCTTATGGAGAGTATTTATATTATGCTAGTTATAGTTCATGACCTAGAACAGCGTTCTACTGCCGATACTGCGGCGTAGGCTGGGCGTTGTTACGTACTCGTACCCTCACGGTGGGTACGGGTCATGACACTCCAGCACCCAGAGCAATCCAGACCATCAAAGAACCGATAACCGTCATCAGATCGTCAACGGAGTCAACGTATTACCACTCACTCCATCGGCACAAGGAACCCAGATAAATAAAAGTGTACTTCTAGGACTACATCTAAGTCCTATATTGTAATACTGTTCTGTTTGTATTAAAATTTGCAATAAAAGAATTTTAATGGCAAACAAGCTGGCAACTCCGCTGGGGACCTCTTTCTACTCCACCGAGAAAGCTGTGTCGCAATACGAAGACGTGAAGGTGGGCTCCTCCCACAAGACGCTGGTCGTACGTCTCAATCAACAGGTGTATGAGGAGTACATCTCTGAAGGCAGTGCGAGCCCTTCGAAGCGGCTGCCGAAGCCGAAGAAGACTCACCAAATTGGGGTGCGCAAGGTCGACACCTCAGGCACCACCACCGAAGGGGATGTACCAATCCAGCCTTCTCTTCCTGCTGACGTCCTCAACAACCAAGATGCGTCCGCTAGTGCAGCGCATCTCTCGGAGAAACGTGTGGCTAACCATATTCCCCAGCCATCTACCTCTCAGGCGAGGAAGATGCGTCGACGGAGCAGGAGCGCAGCCAATGCCCCGCGCATCACCTCTGATGCGCCATAGAAGGTCTCTGTCTTTGACAAACTTACTCGCTGTAATGGCGAGGAGAATTTGGATTCTGAGTACTATATGCCCCAGCGGACTGGTACGAAGAAATCTAAGGCAGCACGGGCCATGTGCCCCAAACGTGCTATGCCAGCAGCAAGCCAGAAGCATGCGCTCACAATCATGCGCGCTGCTGATGGTAAGCTGTACAAGGTCGACTCGAGTGCTGCAGCGCCAGAAATGAGCCGACCTTCAAAGTCCTTGTCTCTCTTGGACGCATCTATTGCATGCACAACCAAGTCGAGTAAGGCAAATCCAGTGGTCTTGAACTCCCGCGCCTCCTCTGGTTGTGCATTTGAGGTCCGTTCAAGTCACTTCAAATGCTGTGGTTCCTCCACTACTGATCGGGATGCCTGTTTGGTATTAGATCAGGGGGCGCAGCACTCACTTGACCACCTCGATGCTTGGCCTTGCCATGTGCCTGAAGGAGGTGTGAAGGTGGCACTCTCCTCCAACGATCTGCGTAACGTGATCACTCACAAGCGCCGATCAGGAGAGTCGACTGACAAGCACGATGTGCCTCTCACGGGGCATACTTGTGCTGTGGTCACCATCAACTGCTGTTGTAAAACGACAGTCCCACCAAGGCAGTCGGTGTTCTAGCAGCTGCAATCATCGACACCCCTCCGACGTCGCCTCGGAAAGGAGGTGTCAACAGAAGAAGAGCCAAGGGTTGCTTCATGCAACGTGATCTCCAACTCCTCGTCAGTCCGAAAGACGACTGGCAGTTCCTCTTTCTCGTCCAAAAGCCAGTCGAGGAAAACCAAGACAGCTGTCGCGTCCTCCGGAGTATTCGAAGGCACTCGGGGGAGGAAGAAGATCTTGGAAGAAGCTGGGGGTAGTCAGACCCTTGTCGAGTCCGAAGACGAGGGTGTCCAAAGCACATCTGGGGCGGATCCTGTCAGTCTCCCAGAAGATGAGGATATCCCCCAGAACATAGTTGGGGGTAGTCTAGCATCTGCGAACCCGAGTTCCGGAGACGCAGAGGCCCTTCAAGACGGAGCTGAGGGTAATCAGGCCCTTACAGATGCGCCCATCGTGAATGTTCTCCCGAACATAGCCGGAGGTAGCCAAGACGAGGCTCCAGGAGAGGCAACTCCCCCACAAGAGAGTGAGGCCGAGAGTGAAGCCTCAACCCATCCATCCACTCCCGATCGCGTCATGACAGTAAACGTGACTGGGGCTGATATCGAGTCTGATGCGCCGCCAACAGACCTCGTCCAGCACATAGATACCCTGGAGGGAGGATTCAAAACCCTCACTGCCTCCATGCAAATACTGACTCAAGCAGTGTTTGAGATACGGTCAGCTTTGGCCAGGACACCTTCTGCCGGTCCCGACCCAGGGGCCAATGGAGAATCGAGTGTACCCCTTCAACGGGTATCTTCGGACATAGATCGCCGCGAAGCACCTCGGACGTCGGAGCCCTCAAATGCTCAACTCCCGGTGGTACCACCTTCCCTGACTCCCAGCTCCACAGAAGACGTGGTCGAGATGATCAGGGACTTGTGCGAGCGCTTTGAGTCCAAGACAAGACAAGAGGAGCGCCAAAAGATGGGCATCCCCCAATATTATCCCCTCGAATGGAATAAGGTGGTTATCCTCCTAAGTATAAACCACAAACACTGACGCCATACGACGGAAATGACTCTCCGCATCGCTATGTGACATATTTCCAGTTTCAGACGGGACATCTTCCGAAGGAGGACGTACTACTTACCAGCATATTTGTTGGTGCACTGAAAGGAGTGGCGTACGACTGGTACTGCAGCCTCCCCGACAATTCAATATCTTCATTCGACGACCTGACGCTTCTTTTTCTCGACCGTTTCTACGACGGCGGAAAGGACATGACAATAGCGTCCCTTATAGAGATACGCCAGAAGGAGAAGGAAACAGTTCGAGTGTTCATCGAACGCTTCCGACAGACCTGCTTTAGACTGCCCCCGGGCATGCCAGAACAAGCGCTTCTCTCCTCCTGCAGCATGAACATGCTGCCTGCAGTCAAACTCTGGCTTAACTCTACTCCTCCTCCCGACTGGAGCTCCTTGATCATTAAAGCAGAAGTCGCAGAGAAGAAGGCGGCTAATGCTCGTCTTCTGGGAGTCAGTTTCTCTGCCTTTGAGGACAAGGGGAAACGGCCTGCAGCCAACAACCCCGGACGAAAGACAAAGGGGAAACAGGCATTGACTGTCAATGCCTCCAAAGGTGCGTCAGCACCTGCTCAGAAACCTCCACTTGCAACAAGGCCGAAGGAGGTTTATTCGCTCAACGACGAAGACACCCTGCAACTCTTTAAGATACTGAAGCAGGGTGACAAGATCAAGCTTCCGGACCCGAAGCGTCCCGATGAGGTTGGAAAAGTGGACAACCCGAGGTACTGTCACTACCATCGGTTTGTCGGACACCCAACCAAGGACTGCTATGTCCTCAAGAATTACATCCAGCGCATGATCAATGCAGATGTAATCTCCGTCGACTACGAAGAGAAGACGGTGTCAGCCAACGTGGTGTCACTCCAGTTTGGCACCTTACCGCCAACTACAACACAAGATGGCATCGTCCCCATCCCTAAGGCGACAATGGACGTGGTTAACTTACCACCTACCCGTGACAACGTGAGTAAACTCATCCCACTCACCACATCTCGGGGAGAGATCCTATAGGTTCACCCCGATCTCGTCTCCGAGGTGACTCAACTGGAGGTACGCCCTACCTCTAAATCCAAAGACAGGAAGATCAAGTCTTGCCGCACGGTCTCTTCTTCAGCGGAAGAGGTACTTCATGTACAGACACGTTCACAACAGAACGTCCAACCCGACAAAGCTCCCGTCGAGGTGGTGCCTCTTGGCACCGTCCCTGCTGTCCAGGACGAGGGCCCGTCTAAGCCCCCAGCAGCTAATAAGCAGAAGCAGATAGAGGCCCGCTTCGACAGGCTTCTACGAAAGGAGAATGCTTCGGGGCTAGCCAAGCCCCACAACTCCGACATACTGGCACAATTGGCCAGTACTCCTGCCTGCCTATCTCTGTTCGAGCTCCTTCGTCTTTCCAAAGACTCCCGAGAAGCTCTCTGTGAAGCTCTGAAGGATGCTGAATCCTTTCTCAGTCAGGTCAAGCAGCCTGAAGATCTCCCGACTGTATGCACGCACTGTCATTGTGCGGATGAGGTTATCTCCAATATAACCTTCACCCAATAAGATATGCTGCTCAAACACAACCGACACAACAGGCCATTGTACTATACAGGGTATATCGGTTCAGTCAAGGTGAAGCAGATTCAGATCGATCCGGGGTCTTTCCTCAGCATCATCCCGAAGACGCTGCTCTCAACACTGGGGATCCCAATGTACCGACTGGCGCCCTCCAACACAACAATCAGTGGCTTTAACGCTAGCAAAAGCGAACCACTGGGCAAAATACGACTAAAGTGCCACATCGGTAACCTCAGAACCGAGGTCACTTGTTATGTCGTGGACGCTGAAGTCAACTACAACCTTCTGCTGGGTCGCCCATGGCTACATGAGTACATGGTGGTGCCGTCCACGCTCCACCAATGTATGAAGTACGTGTCCACCAACAATGTCATCCGTACGGAGTTCGCGGACATAGACCCTTTCAAAGGGATTGAAGTCTACTTCATCGATGCTGACTTATACAAATCACTTGACGAGGAGGAAGCCAATGATGCTGACGATGAAGCAGAAACGGCAGCAGAGACGGACATGGAGCCTGAGGTCACCTCCGACGCTCCTTTGAAGATCGGACTCAAAGGCAAACCGCCTCAGAAGTTGCCTCCCATGAGCATTAAGCTACCCGGGAAAGCACCAGCTGCTCCTGAAGCTCCCCTGAAGATACGGCTCAAGGGAAAGCCGCCTCAAACATCGACCCCCCTCGTGGCAAAACTACAGGAGAAGGCGTCAATCACCGGAGGCACAGCGGAGGCACCTCTAAAGGTGCGTCTTAAGGGCAAGCCGCCGCCATCCCAGCCGCCAGAGAAGGCCCACGTAGTCCTCTCGGACTCCAAAGCCAATGCTATGGTGGACTCTCCCGATCTTACTCTAGTACTTACAGATGAAGAGTTGGGAGAATATATCTCGGCTAATGTAGATGCCCCTTCTTTGGACAATGTAATCCCGCGGGATAAAATCTCATATTTTATCAATAACAGAGTGTCTTTTAATTATTCTAGTCTTCCACATTGGAATGTCATGTATACATTAGATAACGCTCTACGGTCGTTGCAAACACAAATAACGACCGTCCATCATGTAAATTGAGTAGTCCCATCCCAAGGGATCTGTTACATAGTCCCACCACGGAGTCGAGATGAAGGATCCATCATCTTCGACAAGGTTGAGCATCAGCAAGACCTCCCGCCACTCGAGCCAGAACCAGATGCCGGCAGAATGCAACTCTATTGGTACACGGACAAGGCAAAGTACCTCATCCAAAAGATGGGTTACGACCTAAAAAGCAACAAAGGCCTGAACTACGGCAAAGGTCGCCGTCTCCCTCTCCGGCTTCCAACACCTAAAAGAAAGCCGCAGGACTATTATAATCAAACTCGACGGGGGTAGGCTATGTCACGCCGCCGTCAACTCCAGAAAGTTTCGACGCGGAAGAAGTAGAACATTCTCACTCGTCTGAAGCATCAACGTGGGACTCCGATATCAGTATCGGCTCAGTCTTCAAGAGGGTGCTGTCAGCCAACATGACGTCTACACAATCTCAAGAAGAAGAAGACGAAGACCAAGTGCCAAAATTCTTCGAAGAAGAACCCTGGGCTCAACGCCTAGGACAACAATGGGAGTCTCATTTTGAATTACGTAAACCTCCCACCGAAGACGAAGTCGAGCAGATCGACCTTGGGGATGGATCTTCTTCCAAACCCATCTTCATCAGCAAAAGCCTAAAAGAAGAAGACCGAGAATCTTTA
Organism: Iris pallida; assembly: GCA_029216955.1. NCBI lineage: Eukaryota > Viridiplantae > Streptophyta > Magnoliopsida > Asparagales > Iridaceae > Iris > Iris pallida. The sequence goes on from JANAVB010014110.1 coordinate 54,085, forward strand.
ATCCAGCTGGCTAAAGAGTATATCGACGTCTTCGCCTGGAGTTACGAAGATATGCCGGGGCTTGACCCCCAGATCGTGATGCATAGGCTGAACATCTTACCTGATGCCAAGCCTGTCAAACAACAACAACGACGCTTCCGTCCGGACATCATGAACGCCATCGATCAGAAGGTGGACAAGCTCTTGACCAGCGGCTTCATCCGTGAAGAACAACATCCAGATTGGGTAGCCAACGTCGTCCCCGTCACCAAGAAGAATGGAAAGATACGAGTTTGTATCGACTTCAGGGACCTCAACTCTACCTGCCCGAAGGACGAGTTCCCGCTTCCAATCACCAACGTGATGATCGACAATACATGTGGCTTTGAGCGCATGTCTTTCCTGGATGGGTATTCGGGCTACAACCAGATCAAGATGTTCCTCGATGACGTAAAACACACGCCATTCAGGACTCCAAAGGGTATTTTCTGCTACACAGTGATGCTCTTCGGCTTGAAGAACGCTGGTGCGACATACCAACGAGCTATGAGTACCATTTTTTGTCAACATCTTCGTAAAACAGTCGAATGCTATGTTGACGACATCACAGTCAAGAGCCGTCTCAAAGGAGATCACCTGCAAGACCTGAAGACAGTCTTCGATCTCATGCGGGCGCACCAGCTCAAGATGAACCCCGCTAAATCCTTTCTAGGGGTTTCTAGCGGAAAGTTTTTGGGCTTCATCATCACGGCGAAAGGCATTCATGTCGATCTCGAGAAGACCAAAGCCATCCTCGATATGGACCCTCCGAAGAACCTTCGATAACTTTGAGGCCTACAGGGGCGTCTGGCATACATCCGAAGGTTCATAGCAAACCTTTTCGGCAAATGTCGACCCTTCACTCAGCTCATGAAGAAGGGAGTCTCTTACGTCTGGACAGAGGAATGCCAAAAAGCTTTCGATGACATCAAAGCTTACTTGACGAGTCCGTCAGTCCTGGTGGCACCAGTCGTCGGCAAACCATTCCTCCTCTACGTCCGTACAATGGATCATTCCCTCGGTGCCCTGCTAGCTCAGCATAGCGACACAAGATATGAGCAAGCAATCTACTACCTCAGTCGAACTCTGATCGGGGCCGAACACCGGTACAAACCCGTTGAAAAGGAGTGCTTAGCTTTGGTATTTGCCATCCAAAAGACTCGACATTATGTCTCGGGGCAGACAATTCATGTCGTTTCCCGAGTCAATCCGCTTAGGGTCCTCATGACGAAGCCAGGATCATTGAACTCCCGGCTAGCCACATGGGAGATCTTGCTAACATCATACAATATGGTGTTCGTTCCGCAAAAAGCTGTTAAGGGTCAAGCTCTGGCCGACTTTTTAGCTGCACACCCCATTCCAGAGTCCTTAAGACTCTATGAAGACATCCCGGACGAGGTCCAAGAATCAAACGTCACCGAAGAAGGCTCCGTCTGGCGGATGTTTTTCAATGGTGCTTCAAGAACAGGCCCCAAAGGCCAAATCATCGCTGGAGTGGGGGTGGTATTAGTCTTCCCCGATTAGCTGGTCATCCAACATGCTTACTCCCTTTCGAAGCCGTGCTCTAACAATGTTGTCGAGTACAACGCACTCATCATGGGACTCCAGCTGGCACAACAGCTGGGGGTAAATCATCTGGAAGCCTACGGCGACTCAAAACTCATCGTACACCAGATCAGAGGGCAATACGAAGTTCGCCGTGAAGATCTGATCCCTTACCATGAAGTTGCATTGAACATCATTACAACCTTCACCGAGTTCTTCATCGAACATGTACCTTGTCTACAAAATCTAGAGACTGATGCTCTGGCCGGCCTCGCAGCCTCATTAGCGGCACCCCTCAGAACTCAACACTACGTCACGGTAGTGGGTCGAGACCTGGTCTGCCCTAAAAATAACCTGTGCTCATAAGTGGCCCATGCTATATCAACGAGTGCTGGTGTTAATGTCCGAGATTGGAGATTCCCATTCATCGACTTCGCTGTCTACGGAATTCTCCCAAAGGACCCGAAAGAAGCCGTCTCAGTCAGGAGATGCTCTCTTCGATTCTACTATGATACGGCCACTAAAATGCTGTATCGACGCTCCTACGATGGACTTCTCCTTCGTTATTTGTCCAACGAAGAAGCAGTCGAAGCCTTTCGAGAAGCTCACGATGGAACCTGCGGGGCCCATCAACCTGGTCCTAAGTTGTAGGGCCGACTACGTCGCATGGGCTACTACTGGCCAACCATGGTCGTTGACGCTGTCGAATATGCTAAGAAGTGCCATACGTGCCAGCTTCACGCAGACTTCATTCATACACCGTCAGAACCACTACATCCTACAGTCGTCTCCTGGCCCTTCGAAGCTTGGGGCATGGACATTGTGGGACCGATCACCCCTCCTTTATCGAGAGGACACCGCTTCATCCTAGCAATCACTGACTACTTCTCCAAATAGGCAGAAGCAGTTTCGCTGGCAGAAGTAAAAAGCTCTAGGGTGATCATCAAGTACCACGTTATCTACCGTTTCGGAGTACCCCGGAGGATCATCCACGACAATGGTCCTCAGTTTATTAGCCATGTTTTCAGCAGATTCTGTGACAAGAATCGCATTCAAAACGTGGCATCAATCAACCGCCTACAATTCGACAGCAAACGGATTGGCCGAGGCGTTCAACAAAACTATCATCAGGCTACTCAAAAAGGTCGTGTCATCTAACAAACACGATTGGGACGAAAAGCTCGGCGAATGCCTTTGGGCCTACCGCACAACGGTACGGACCCCGACAGGTAACACACCATTCTTCTTGGTCTACGAAAGCGAAACAGTACTGCCTCTCGAGATCCAGATACCCTCACTCCGCGTAGCAATCATAAACCAACTCACAGAAGAGGATAATCAACGTCGTCGTCTGCGGGAACTGGAGGCACTTGACGAAAAGCGTCTCCTAGCTCAACAGCGCGTCGAACTATACCAAGCCCGTATATCACAGGCTTTCAACAAAAAGGTCAAGCAGAGGACTTTTCAAGTTGGCGACCTGGTTCTGGCAGTCAGGAGACCGATGGTGTTGACTCACAAAACACCAGGAAAGTTCGAGCCCAAGTGGGAAGGACCTTTCATCATAGAGACGGTATACTCAAACGGTGCTTACCGCCTCACCAAATCCAATAGGGACTTGTTCATGTTGCCCATCAATGGCAAGTTCCTAAAGAAGTACTACTCTTGACATCTTTTAGACATGTGCTTCCACCCGAGGATCTGTGGACCCAATCATCAGGACTCACAGACAATCATACGCTTCCGAAACCCAGCTGTTCCGTAGCATCCTCTAGTAGAAGGACAACCACGTCTCCATCACCTCTGAGTTGTCCCCCTATACCCTACAAAGCGGAATCTTACATCCCATAAGACTACACTACCCACCATGTTTACCACGTCCATATTACCTCTGAGTAAACATCCCGTACAGACAACCCTTGCATTGTCGTACATTGATCGCAGAACTTCCACATCCACATTACCTCTGAGTAGTTCCGCGTATCCCCCAGGATCATTCCTACCACGTCCATAACACCTCTGAGTAGGGAGATTCCACCACTCGAACCCCGTATTTTCCATGTCCACATCACCTCTGAGCAAACATGAGGGTTCTCTCAAACTTATTATCTGTACCTAAAAACCAAGGTACGCAAAAGATAATAGGTCCACACAAATCATCAAGTTCACGACAGCAAAAATGAACACACCACAAAAAACTTTATATTCTTTATTTTTAAATAGAGAGTAAAAGTTTACATCTCCAGCAAGAGTTACAAAAATACAAAAAAGAAGAGACTACAATCCCTAAACATCTCCAGGGTTGGCTGAAAGCTCTTTAATCCGACGCCTCAAGTCCGTCGCTCGAGTCTCCACAGTCGCCAGGACTCGACGTTCAGCTTCTTGACGCATCGCTTCAATAGCCTCAGGAGAAGTATCATTTTCATGCTTCTCATCCAGCTACTTTTGCTGCTGAGCCAAAGTAAGAGCCCGATAGATGAAAGCTGCCTCCTCCTTTTTGAATGCTACGTATTCAGCCTGGACACGTTCAGCGTCTAATAGAAGTCGGGCCCGTTGGTCCTCAAGGCGGCGGATCTGGGCATCAATCTCCGCGATACTAGTGTCTAACATAGCTTGCGCCTCTATCGTCTCCCGTGTAGACTGAGACAACCGCTCCACTGCAGCTTCAGTCTCAGCCACTTCACGTTCCCAGACATTCACAATGGCCTGGTAAGAAGACTCAATCTCGGCGATCAGCTTCTCCTTCTCCGCATCTATCAGGACGGAGAGGTCATTTCACTGGATGCGCTGTAATTCGGAAAGCCGTTGGTCCAACTCAGCCACCGAGGCTTCCAGAATGACGGCCATATGATCGTGGCCCTGGTGAAGACAGATCAGGTTGATATGAGGCAATGCCAGAGTTCTTACCGTCGTAAAGCTCCCGTTGGCGTCCATCACTGCCGATACCCCCCTCTGCAGCATTTTATACACTGCTTTGACGATGAATTTCACGTATTTATCTGCATTCGCCAGCACCTGCGGCGTCATGGCAGGAGTCGGTGGAGAAGCTCTAGTTAGCGGACCACAAAAAGGCCCGCCTGCTTTAATCTGCGGGGCTGGACCCTCGGTATCGACAGGATCTTCATCAATACGGGCTTGACTACTAGCCCGAGGAGCCACAGGAACAGAAGAAGCCGAGACAGACGTCAAGATAGTACCCCAAGTGGAAGAAGCAACAGAGGGTTCCATCAAACCCTTACCCTTCCCAAACTCGAAAGAACCCCCGACGTCAGTGGCCACCTCTTTAGCCCCTAATGTCCTATCAATAGCCAGTACTTCCCCTGGCAGAATGGAGAGATCAATACTTGTCTCCTGACCCGCCCCAGGAGTCAGGACCGGCAGATGAGTCTCAGCCTCTTCATCAAATCCCTCTACAGGGACATGATCTATCGCTACCTCCTGATCGGTAGCCACCTCAGCTTCTGCTACTGAGTCCGGGGTAGGGCTCGGCAATGTTACAGCCGACCTTCCCTCATCATAACAAGGAGGAGAATCAACCCTCTCCTCTGTTCCAACCATATCTGCTGCCCCCGCAACAGGCTTTTGCAACCCTGGAGCGACGTCGTCTGAAGACGACGAACTCCACCTCACTTCATCACCAGGAAGCCTCGTGTCAGCTGGACCCTCGATATCCAAGGCCCCCGCTGCGGCCTTTATCATCTCGGAAGCTGCTGCATCCTCAGCTTCCCTTCTGACATAATCTGGGGATACTGGAATCTCCACGACAACAACATCCTCTTGATTCTGGAGTACAGAGCCTCCTTTTTAGACGAGTCCGCCATCTCCTTTGACCTGCTTCCACCAGATTTTGGAGTACGGAGCCTCCTTTTTAGCGGCTCCTACAAAAATGAAGCATAGGTTACATGAAATGTTGAATCTAAACCAGATTATGTGGGACATCCTTACCTCTGTAGATGTCGAGTCCGACGACACAATCGGTGACGATGTCTTCTTCTGCCTCTTTGACGCAGAAGAGCCAACCTCTGTACCCGCACGTCGTTTCGGTTGATCAACCGGAGGTTCGGCCTGACCCCCTGGGGATGCGACATGGGCACCTTGATGACCCACCTCTGCTGGACGGTGCGATCGAGCCCTAGCCGATACATGCCCGGTCACCGCTAATGGGGTGCCTACAACAAGACTTGTCTCCCTATCATACCCGGAAGGCGCGACAGCCATAACACAGTAAAACTTGGCGGCCGAGTAAAAAATGGGCGGCCGCGGATTCTGGACGGGCAGCGTAAACCGAGCTCCGGTACTGTCAGATCCCTATTTTGAAAATAGGTATATGACCCTAGCTCGTATTTAGGTATTTTTCAAATTTTGTATTGGTTTAAAATTTTATTTAATTTTCTGGATTTGGATTTGTCTTCGTCGTAGGGTCTGGACTCTTGGTTATCATTACCGTATTAATTTACGGTTTGTATTATTTTGGAGTTGGTGTTTTAGTTCCATTGTTATAATTACTCCTATTGTTATTGTCATTATTATTATTATTATTATTATTATTATTATTATTATTATTATTATTTTATTCCTATATTCCCCCCCAAAGAAAACCCTAACCCAAACCCTCTCTCTCCACTCTCTTAGCCGCCCCCTCCCAGTCTCCCTCACCTTTCTCTCTCCTTCGCTCACTCGGTACAGCCCCCCCACTCGAGCTCCCCCTCACTCTTCTCTCTTCCCTCTAGCGCTCGGCCTCTCCCCGACCTCCGGCCGCCCATCTCCCACCGATGCCACCACCATCGACCGCCACCATCTCACCACTGCAGTCGTCGCCACCACTTCAGCCACCACCGCCATGGCGACCACCCCCATCATCGCCGTCACCTCCCTCACCACCATCGTGTCCATCTCTACCGCCTCCATGGCCACGACCGCCACCCGCCGCCACCCTCCAGTGCGGCCCCCCTCCTCTGCGACCACCGCTGCCACCATCATCGTCATCTTCAGCGCCACCACCACTTCCCCCTCTTCCCTTCTCTTCCGCCTGGCCGAGCCCCCATGGCCGCCACCGGCACCGCCGTCGCCACGACCGAGCTTCACCTCCCTCGTCTCTCCTTCTCTGTCTTCTCCTCTGCCGCCGGGAGCCCTCGACCCGACCTGGCTGAGTCTCCTCTGTTAAGCTCTGCCACCCTCCTCTCTCCCTTCCTCGGGCTGTGAGCTCCTCGGGGAGCGAGCCCCTCGATCGGCGCACCTCGGGCAGCGTGTCACCTCGGGCAGCGCACCCTCGGTTGGTGCATTTTCTCGTTCCTCGTATTTTTAGGTCGTGTGTACCTCAGTGTACATGTCGCCTTATTTTGCGTGTACCTCGGTCTACGTGCTGCCTTGGGCAGCGGGATGCCTCGAGCCCCGTGCTGCCTCAGGTACCGTACCATCTCAATTTATGTACCGCCTCAGTTTTTGTGCTTCGGCCTTTGTGCCTTCCTCGTGACCCGTGCCGCCTCGATTTACGTGCACGTACTGATTTGCGTACCATATCGATTTGCCTCCTTGGACTCTGTACTACCTCGATTTACGTGCATATGTTGAATTACGTGCTCGCTCCGATTTGTATGCTGCATCGGTCCTTGTGCCGTCTCGATTCGCGTGTACGTCTCAATTTGTATGTCGCATGATTCGTGTGCTATCTTGATATTCGTGATTTCCTCGATCTACGTGCGTGTCTTGATTTACGTGCACGTTGTCTCCTGTTCATCTTGATCCTCGAGTCATCTTGATTCTCGTGTACGTTTCGATATACGTACACGTCTCGGTTTGCGTGCCCGTATCGGTCCGTGTGCCTCGATTTTTGTGCCAGATCCCTGTACTACTTGCGGGACACACACGGTATATTCTCCTGCCATCCTCCATGATTTTATTTATTATTTTATTATTAATGCTAATGATTGTTTATTTTGTGTTCCGAGGACCTCGATTGACGTACAAGCTTGGATCCAGGACGCCGAAGACTTGCTTATCTAGCCGAACCCTCTAGGCAAGTATCCTTTGCTCATCGACGGCTCTTGTCCTCTCTCCTAGAATTTTATTGCATTTAATTAATTTTGTACTTGTAAATTGCATAACCATGATTAGTGTAGCCTAGTAGTAGAACTGCCATGATAACTTAGGATAGCTTGGTTCGATACCGGGATAGACCGTATCGAACAAACTCGGATGGGTCATCCACACCTCCGAGGACACGCGCACGACTCACTTGTACGGATTGTCCCCATATGTCCCGTGTTCGACTCGCGGTCGGGTAACGGCTCTGGTTAACTATTCTAGTGGCTGTGATTGTGCTTGGGTTAGAACTTAGGACATGTGCTGTGATACGCCCTGCGAGGCGATTTCTTGTTATATGTGTTGGCTTGGAGCCCAGTACGCATTGTAGTGCTGCTGGAGGCCGGGACTTAGTGGTCTCGGGTTCGATTGGTTCCAGTACGCATCGTAGTACTGCTGGAGGTCGAGACTTAGTGTTCTCGGCTATCGAATTGTTCCCAGTACGCATCGTAGTGCTGCTGGAAGCTGAGACTTAGTGTTCTCGGCCTACAATTCTGCGTTTCTGTGGCGGGTTGTGCCGAGTGTTTTAGCCCCTATTCGTAGGGTGCTCCCATCCAGATTACAAAGGAGACTCTGCCGGATTTTTTTCCAGAATTCCCGGTTGGTAATTTGGTTCGAAGGATTGGGCAGAACTATTCCTTTGGTTTGCGGGACTGAACTTATGCATGTTCTTCTTGGTATTGCATCCCTGATCTCATTGCCTGCTAGGTAGACTCCCGACTAGATTAGTCGCCTAGCGTCTCGATCTGTCTTATCTGCCGGATTGTGTAAGGAGAGCGGTTCTACTCGGTGAAGGTCTGCAACCCTGGTCCTTGTTTGGTTTAAGGGTTGTGGATCTGATCCAGAGTGGTTCACGCAATCCTTGTATTTTCGACGACATCACCCATTGGACTCTTGAACCGTGACCCTTCTTTTTAGATGGTATTCTAGTTTAGTTGTTATCCCATTATCTGTCCTGTCCGTCGGATTGTGTAAGGAGGGCGGGTCTACTCGGGTGAAGGTCTGCAACCCTGGTCCTTGTTTGGTTTAAGGGTTGTGGATCTGATCCAGAGTGGTTCACACAATCCTTGCCATCTTTTGACGGCGTTGATTAGTGTTGACCCATGTGTTGGAATTATGATCTGATTCGAGGATTGACTATGAGGGGATATGATATAGAGATAGTGATAATGGTAGACTAAGTGGATTCTTAGATAGTGTTGCTAGTTCTTTGGTGATGTTCTAATTTGATCAGATATGTCTTTGAGGACTTTTGGATTTTGGATACTGGTGCGAGTGTCTCGCGGAACGAGGAGAATATCGAGGGTATTATTATATGATTTTTACTCGACTTCCCAAACGTCCAAAAACCTGGTACCTTTGTGTATTCCGGTAGTTGGAGAACCTGGTTTGATTGCTGTGTCTTGGTAGTTGAGGGGCTTGTGATCATTGACTTGGAGGATTCTTGTGAGTCAGAGGGCCTAGCATTGTTGGGGGATAAGCTTGGTATTTGCTGGTTGTCTTTATTGACGTGATATTCACTCCATCATGGATGGAAGACTCTTACAAGATTGATCTGATGGATGGACCGACTTGATGATTGGAGCTGTAGGCTCCTATATATGCTTGAGATGTTATTATAGTAGAGGTTCTGGTCTTGTACTTGACCTGATATCCCTGCCATGATGTGGGCAGATGACTTCTTGTGACTGACAGAGTTGTCCTTGTCTCAGACCTGACTACCTGTATCCGTGCTATAAGTCCAGCTTACCCTTTGAGGTACTGGCCCTGACCTTGCACTGCGGTGCCCTTTGTCTTTTGGCACTTTGAGGTGCTACTTCCATGATTATATGGCATTACGACGCCATCTTTATATTCTAGCTATATTATATGATTACCTTTACGGGTATCTGGTAGTTGGCCGATAGTCTTAGCGTGGTTAGGATTGCTTGCTTGCTTGTTGCATAACACTAAGGATGAATCACAACTGGGACTATAGGTACCGAGGTTGATTCTTACTTAGTGTTCTCGTACCGAGGTACGACATCTAGGAGGATGATCATGTGACCACGGCATGTGATTCCGGATAAATTTATGTTTAATCTAGGCAACTTAAACTGGTAGAAGCATTGGGAGGGAACGGAATCCCGATATCGTGCATTACCAGCCTTATCCCAGACATTAGTCATGACCTGCAGGCTGGCCGCCACGGATATTGTTACCATTCGTACTAGTAGATGGCAATATCCGGCTACTTATGTACTATACATTATATACATGGCATGCTCGGCACGGTAGCCTTACGAGGGACCGGTGGTGACATACAAAGCCTAGTGGCCTTACGAGGGATCGGTGCTCTTCTTACATGCTATACTTGGCCTCGCTAGTCCCGCTGGGACGACACGATCTGAGGATTCCCATACTTGCATTGTTGGGGTAACCCAACCTCCACATAGAGAGCCGTAGGCATTTTGAGTGGCCGCTTATTCATATAAATTATATGGCTTGCTGTTTGCTAAGCTGGCTAGTGCGTAACGCTGTCCCGTCTCAGTATTTCATTCCCTTGTTCTTGTTTGATGTAGGGTGGATTACTGTTCCGATGACATACTACGATCTCCAGTTAGTGAGGCAGGCATTAGTGTATGTTAGGATGACTGTGATGATTATTGGTTTCTTACGTATTAGTAGTTGGATTGCTGCCTTATATTCTGTAATCGTGCGTTGGTACCGCACGATCCCTTACCTTATTTACTGTTTTTAGATGCTATTTCTTTCACATTTTATCACGCTGGTTTTTTTTGCCCGTCCTTGAGCCTTCCTTTCTGGTACTTGCTGCGGTTGGCCTGACCAACCCTCGATTGTTCCCAGATTGCCTGAGACCGACCCTGTAGATCTTTCAGACTCGACTTGGAGGATGTGCTTCAGTTCCCGACTATGCTAGGAACTGTGGGAAGGTATACTAGTCTACATTATTATTCTGTACTGTAGATTCATGATTTTCATATGAGTATTCCCTACTTTCCATATGATTATCTCTCTTGATGTTATTTCATTGTGATTTGCCTGTGGACATGAGATCGAATTTAGGCCATAGATTGATTGTATGCTAGGATACCCAGCAAGACTTGACAACCGTCATCGCCGTATAGCATATTCGTACCTTATACGGTGTTGCTGGCCTACGTCCGTCCCCGTATTTCGTTACTGGGGTGTGACATGGTTTTAGTGGTGGCCCATGCAGGTCTCGTTTTGAGATGTTGGGTATCACATGATTATTGATCTCAGTCCACTATTCCTTGGTAGTTCCACTTGTTATACTTGTCATTCACTCCCTTGAACCTGTGAACTGGTCCTCATCTCTACTTGGACCTATCTTGCTTGGCCATGTCTTATTCGTGTTGTCTATCTCTGATCCTTGTTTGATAGATATGATCCTATAGTTGGTCATGTCGATCACCTTAATTGATGAGATGTTATCTTATCTCCATTATTTGGGTTACATAATTATTTATCTTGGGTTCTGTACTCTCTACCAGTGTTTCGCCTTGGTTGATTTCTTGTTATCCCTTTCGTACGTTGACTTCGTGTTGACTTAGTATCATTATCGTCCTCTTCGAGCGTTGGCTGGATTGCTGCGAAATGAAGATTTCATCTGGACTCTGAGATTGGATATTTTAACATTTGTTGAGTATCTGAGGGATATTCTTGTATCGATTCGGCTTTCTTGATTTCGGACAGTTCCGCACTCATGATTATCTGTTTCAGATATTATTTTTATAGATATACTTTCTAAACATTATGTTTTGATATGGATTCTTGATTTGGAGTATTTTCCTACGGATGTGGAGTATTTTCCTAGAAAAACTATCTTGTGGTTAATATTGAAGATATTTTTGGATGTGTGTTACGATTCATCTGGATTTTAAATTTTGATTGTTTTCTAGGACTCTCATTACATTGTTAGAGATTTTGTGATTTTAGTGATTTGGATATATGGGTTATGGATTTGATTCGTTTTGGGTATTTGTCAAGAGTACCGGGTGACCCTAGTATACCTTGACGGCGTGGTAACGAAAGTTGCAGCCGCTCGATTATAGTGCCCTGATGCATCTTTTGCAGCCATTACGGATGGCGCGGCAAGGAATGATCATGACACACATTTTTCTGATATTAGGAACTACGGTCATCGGTTCGAGACAGATATCCTGTATTTTATGATTTGTGAGGATTTTTATGCAGTTGGAATTTTACTTTTTCTGACATTGTTTTTGACACTCTATACTTGTTTTGATTTATGGGGTTATTTCGTGCATGCAAGATTTTGCTTTTCGAGATTGCTTCATTGTTTAGATTTACCATACGAGTTGATTTATCTAGCCATACACTGTTCTCCTTGATGTTTTTATATTGAGATTTTGTTTGTTTCTTATTGTATTACTTGATTTCTGTAAGGTGGGTAGAGTTTTTCTTGGCAGATGTATATGTACTAGTTTTGAAAACCCTATTTTGATGATTTTGATGATTTTGAAATTTTGAGGACGAAATTTTTGTAAGGTGGGTAGGATGTCAGATCCCTATTTTTGAAAATAGGTATATGACCGTAGTTCGTATTTGGGTGTTTTTCAAATTTCGTATTGGTTTAAAATTTTATTTAATTTTTTGGATTTGGATTTGTCTTCGTTGTAGGGTCTGGACTCTTGGTTATCATTACCGTATTAATTTACGGTTTGTATTATTTTGGAGTTGGTGTTTTAGTTCCATTGTTATAATTACTCCTATTGTTATTGTCATTGTTATTGTTATTATTATTATTATTATTATTATTATTATTATTATTATTATTTTATTTCTATATTCCCCTCCAAAAGAAAACCCTAACCCAAACCCTCTCTCTCCACTCTCTCAGCCGCCCCCTCCCAGTCTCCCTCACCATTCTCTCTCCTCCGCTCACTCGGCACAGCCCCTCCCACTCGAGCTCCCCCTCACTCTTCTCTCTTCCCTCTAATGCTCCGCCTCTCCCCGACCTCCGGTCGCCCATCTCCCACCGCTGCCACCACCATCGACCGCCACCATCTCACCACTGCAGTCGCCGCCACCACTTCAGCCACCACCGCCATGGCGACCACCCCCATCGTCGCCGTCGCCTCCCTCACCACCATCACGTCCATCTCCACCGCCTCCATGGCCGCGACCGCCACCTGCCGCCATCCTCCAGTACGGCCCCCCTCCTCTGCGACCACCGCTGCCACCATCATCGTCATCTTCAGCGCCACCACCACTTCCCTTCTCCCCCGTCTGGCCGAGCCCCCATGGCCACCACCGGCACCGTCGTCGCCACGACCGAGCTCCACCGCCCTCGTCTCTCTTTCTCTGTCTTCTCCTCTGCCGCCGGGAGCCCCCGACCCGACCTGGCCGAGTCCCCTCTGGTGAGCTCCGCCACCCTCCTCTCTCCCCTCCTCGGGCTTTGAGCTCCTCGGGGAGCGAGCCCCTCGATCGGCGTGCCTCGGGCAGCGTGCTGCCTCGAGCAGTACGCTGCCTTATGCAGCATGTCACCTTGGGCAGCGCACCCTCGGTTGGTGCGCTTCTTCGTTCCTCATATTTTCGGGTCGTATGCACCTCGGTGTACGTGTCGCCTCGTTTTGCTTGTACCTCGGTCTACGTGCTGCCTTGGGCAGCGGGATGCCTCGAGCCCCGCGCTGCTTCGGGTACCGTGCCATCTCGATTTGTACCTCGTCTCAGTTTTCGTGCCTCGACCTTTGTGCCTTTCTCGTGACCCGTACCGCCTCGATTTATGTGTACACACAGATTTGCGTACCGTATCGATTTGCCTCCTTGGACTCTGCACCGCCTCGATTTGCATGCATATGTTGACTTGCGTGCTCGCTCCGATTTGCGTGCCGCGTCGGTCCTTGTACCGTCTCGATTCGCATGCACGTCTCGATTTGCGTGTCGCGTGATTCGTGCGCTATCTTTATATTCGTAATTTCCTCGATCTACGTACGCGTCTCAATTTACGTGTACGTTGTCTCCTGTTCATCTTGATCCTCGAGTCATCTTGATTCTCGTGTATGTCTCGATATACGTACACATCTCGGTTTGTGTGCCCGTATCGGTCCGTGTGCCTCGATTTTCGTGCCAGATCCCTGTACTACTTGCGGGACCTGTAAGGTATATTCTCCTGCCATCCTCCGTGATTTCATTCATTATTTTATTATTAATGCTAATGATTGTTTATTTTGTGTTTCGAGGACCTCGATTGACGTGCAAGCTTGGATCCAGGACGCCGAAGACTTGCTTATCTAGCCGAGCCCTCTAGGCAAGTATCCGTTGCTCATCGACGGCTCTTGCCCTCTCTCCTGGAATTTTATTGCTTTAATTAATTTTGTACTTGCAAATTGTATAACCATGATTAGTGTAGCCTAGTAGTAGAACTGCCATGATTACTTAGGACAGCTTGGTTCGATACTGGGATAGACCGTATCGAACAAACTCGGATGGGTCATCCACACCTCCGAGGACACGTGCACGACTCACTTGTACGGATTGTCCCCGTATGTTCCGTGTCCGACTCGCGGTCGGGTAACGGCTCTGGCTAACTATTCTAGTGGCTGTGATTATGCTTGGGTTAGAACTATGGACATGTGCTGTGATGCGCCTGCGAGGCGATTTCTTGTTATATGTGTTGGCTTGGCGCCCAGTACGTATTGTAGTGCTGCTGGAGGCCGGGACTTAGTGGTCTCGGGTTCGATTGGTTTCCAGTATGCATCGTAGTACTGCTGGAGGCCGAGACTTAGTGTTCTCGGCTATCGAATTGTTCCCAGTATGCATCGTAGTGCTGCTGGTAGCTGAGACTTAGTGTTCTCGGCCTGCGATTCTGTGATTCTTAGGCGGGTTGTGCCGAGTGTTTTAGCCCCTATTCGTAGGGTGCTCCCATCCAGATTACAAAGGAGACTCTGTCGGATTTTTTTCCAGAATTCCCAGTTGGGAATTTGGTTCGAAGGATTGGGCAGAACCATTCCTTTGGTTTGCGGGACTGAACTCATGCATGTTCTTTTTGGTATAGCATCCCTGATCTCATTGCCTTCTAGGTAGACTCCCGACTAGATTAGTCGCCTAGCGTCTCGACCTATCTTGTCCGCCGGATTGTGTAAGGAGAGCGGTTCTACTCGGGTGAAGGTCTGCAACCCTGGTCCTTGTTTGCTTTAAGGGTTGTGGATCTGATCCAGAGTGGTTCACACAATCCGTGCCTTTTCGACGGTATCACCCATTGGACTCTTGACCCATGACCCTTCTTTTTAGATGGTGTTCTAGTTTAGTTGTTATCCCATTATCTGTCCTGTCCGCCGGATTGTGTAAGGAGAGCGGGTCTACTCCGGTGAATGTCTGCAACCCTGGTCCTTATTTGGTTTAAGGGTTGTGGATCTGATCCAGAGTGGTTCACACAATCCTTGCCATCTTCCGACGGCGTTGATTAGTGTTGACCCATGTGTTGGGATTATGATCTGATTCGAGGATTGACTATGAGGGGATATGATATAGAGATAGTGATAATGGTAGACTAAGTGGATTCTTAGATAGTGTTGCTAGTTCTTTGGTGATGTTCTAATTTGATCAGATATGTCTTTGAGGACTTTTGGATTTTGGATACTGGTGCGAGTGTCTCGCAGAACGAGGAGAATATCGAGGGTATTATTATATGATTTTTACTCGACTTCCCAAACGCCCAAAACCTGATACCTTTGTGTATTCCGGTAGTTGGAGAACCTGGTTTGATTGCTGTGTCTTGGTAGTTGAGGGGCTTGTGACCATTGACTTGGAGGATTCTTGTGAGTCAGAGGGCCTAGCATTGTTAGGGGGATAAGCTTGGTATTTGGTGGTTGTCTTTATTGACGTGATATTCATTCCATCATGGATGGGAGACTCTTACAAGATTGATCTGATGGATGGACCGACTTGATGATTGGAGCTGTAGGCTCCCATATATGCTTGAGATGATATTATAGTAGAGGTTCTGGTCTTGTACTTGACCTGATATCCCTGCCACGATGTGGGCAGATGACTTCTTATGACAGACAGAGTTGTCCTTGTCTCAGACCTGACTACCTGTATCCGTGCTATAAGTCCAGCTTACCCTTTGAGGTACTGGCCCTGACCTTGCACTGTGGTGCCCTTTGTCTATTGGCACTTTGAGGTGCTACTTCCATGATTATATGGCATTACGACGCCATCTTTATATTCTAGCTATATTATATGATTACCTGCACGGGTATCTGGTAGTTGGCATATAGTCTTAGCGTGGTTAGGATTGCTTGCTTGCTTGTTGCATAACACTAAGGATGAATCACAACTGGGACTATAGGTGCCGAGGTTGATTCTTACTTAGCATTCTCGTACTGAGGTGCGACATCTAGGAGGATGATCATGTGACCACGGCATGTGATTCCGGATAGATGTTTGCTTAATCTAGGCAACTTAAACTGGTAGAAGCATTGGGAGGGAACGGAATCCTGAGATCGTGCATTACCAGCCTTATCCCAGACATTAGTCATGACCTGCAGGCTGGCCGCCACGGATATTGTTACCATTCGTACTAGTAGATGGCAATATCCGGCTACTTATGTACTATACATTATATACATGGCATGCTCGGCACGGTAGCCTTACAAGGGACCGGTGGTGACATGCAAAGCCCGGTGGCCTTACGAGGGATCGGTGCTCTTCTTACATGCTATACTTGGCCTCGCTAGCCCCGCTGGGATGGCACGATCTGAGGATTCCCATACTTGCATTGTTGGGGGTAACCCAACCTCCACATAGAGAGCCGTAGGCATTTTGAGTGGCCGCTTATTCATATAAATTGTATGGCTTGCTGTTTGCTAAGCTGGCAGGTGCGTAACGCTGTCCCGTCTCAGTATTTCATTCCCTTGTTCTTGTTTGATGTAGGGTGGATTACTGTTCCGATGACAGACTACGATCTCCAGTTAGCGAGGCAAACATTAGTGTATGTTAGGATGACTGTGATGATTGTTGGTTTCTTACGTATTACTAGTTGGATTGCTGCCTTATATTCTATAATCGTGCGTTGGTACCGCACGATCCCTTACCTTATTTACTGTTTTTAGATGCTATTTCTGTCACATTTTATCATGCTGGTTTTCTTCGCCCGTCTTTGAGCTTTCCTTTCTGGTACTTGCTACGGTTGGCCTGACCAATCCTGGATTGTTCCCAGATTGCCTGAGACCGACCCTGTAGATCTTCCAGACTCGACTTGGAGGATGTGCTTCAGTTCCCGACCATGATAGGAACTGTGGGAAGGTATACTAGTCTACATTATTATTCTGTACTGTAGATTCATGATTTTTATATGAGTATTCCCTGCTTTCCATATGATTATCTCTCTTGATGTTGTTTCATTATGATTTGCCTGTGGACATGAGATCGAATTTAGGCCATAGATTGATTGCATGCTAGGATACCCAGCAAGACTTGACAGCCGTCATCGCCGTATAGCATATTCGTACCTTATACGGTGTAGCTGGCCTACGTCTGTCCCGATATTTCGGTACTGGGACGTGACAGGTACATCTAGCATTGTAGTATTGCCAAGCTTGTGCACCTTCCAACAAACTTCCAGCATACCCCAAGGTGATACTGGGATTATCCAACATCAGCTGCGCATAACCAAATTGCCGTACAAAGCGGCTCGGTAAGTACGGTTCCAGATAGCACTGATTCCTGTTCCGGTACACCAAATGGGATGGCCGAATACTTTGCAACCAGCGGAATCCCCATGGAGGCAGAGTGGTGGCGTCTTCACCCGAATCAGTCAAATTCGCATCGGCCTCAAAACTCGAGAAGACATGTCCTACTTTGGTGATCTCCCACCCCTAAAGGCGAGATAAAACCTTCCTGCAAACGGGGATGCCAGAATGTAACCAGCTCCTATGGTGGAAACGACGAAGGAATGCATCTCCGGCCCTATGGTCTTCTTCCGAACCCGGACTCATTACATTTTGATGGTATAAAATCAACCACCCCATTAGATAGTGAAATGGCAGTTCGGCACGTGGGAAGTTGTCATTCCTACCGCGATCATGAACCACGTCTCCCGCGAACTCCCGTAAACCTCGTATCAGGTTACACACCATCGCGGGGAGAAAAGCCAAACGTCGGCCGAAAACCAACTTCACTGCTGGCAGGATTAAGTTCCGGGTTACCCTCTCTACGGAGCTTGACCCGCCCGAGAAAACGTAATCTCGAAGCCAAACCATCAGATATGCAGCTAATACTGCTTTTGACGACATCCGATGAGTTAGGTGCCAGAAACAGCTTTAGGAGCGTTCATCCGATTGCTGGTCCTCGTTCTTCCGGTGATTCTTCTCACCTAACCTGCTCATTTCGGAAAGCACTTTGCTACGAAAAAGCGCTGGCGGAGTGGTAAATAGAGAGGGATCCTCCTTGTCTTGATTGAAGACGTAATCCCTCCAGACGGTCACATGAGGCTGCGATCCGCTCCTATCCCTCTTTTGCATATAGTATCGCCACTTCCTTGAAGACGGCCATCATTTCTTCAGCTTTGTCCCCCAGGACTTGGAACTCCTCGTTTGTCGGGAAGTACTCCTCATAGGGTTCTGATCCCCAAGGGAGCTTTGATACCTCGTGTATTTCATGAAGTGCAAGGCCTAACTCCCCCACCGGAGTGAAGAAGGTCCGGTATGGGTATCAAACATTTCCAGAAGCGCGAGGAACATATGCCGGTTGATGTCAACACCTGCCTGAGTAGCACGGATCGCGGCAGTCAGCCCCATCTTTTGGAGTTCGGTTTAAAACCGTAACAACATCCAGAGTGTCAGCTTGTCCCATTTGGCAACATAATGACACCAACCCTCTACCCGAAATTTACCTTTCGGGTACAA
Source organism: Iris pallida (assembly GCA_029216955.1). NCBI lineage: Eukaryota > Viridiplantae > Streptophyta > Magnoliopsida > Asparagales > Iridaceae > Iris > Iris pallida. Next base: position 72,621 of record JANAVB010014110.1, read on the forward strand.
TCGCTACATCAAAAGCATGCGATTGGCAAAAGTCGAAGCGCCAAAGGCAAATGTATTGGCGGGAACATCACTATAAATGCTCCCAGGGCGTAGAGTCCGCCAGGTGAAAGAAGGCCCAGCCCGCACGGCGGTCAAAGTATCCCTTTGATCTGAGGTAGAGTTGATCTTTAGGATGCCTGCCACCGCTCCCCCCTGAGATGGGGTTAGACCCGAAGACATCCTCCTATTGGAAGCAAGATGACAGAAAGCCGTCAGAGGCCATTGGCGTTCGAGCTGCTTAACGGTCATGTGTTCTCCTCTTGCTGTAAAGAACCAGTCTTCCTTGACCTTCAACACCTTTGCTTCAGTAGAGGTAAGGCGGTCCCCAAACAAGAACTCAGGCTTCAAGAAGGTCACTTTATCAGATGTGGCATATTTTAAAACACCACGCTCCATCATCCGTTTGAGGAACCCATACTGTTGCTTCCGAATTTGAGTCATTCTTTCGGGATGCTGATCCAGCATAATAGCAGCTTGAGCAGGGTTTATCACTTCCTCGTCATAATCTACTCCCATCTGGCAGAGGGCAGCATCCAGAAGCACTTCATTCAAGAGTGGGATAGTCATCGACACTAGCAAAGATTCGAAAATATTAGGAACAACAAAAGAATCTGAGTCTCATCAAAAGCGCATAGCACGTCTGAAAAAGAAGCTTCGGCGCATCATCAGGGTAAAAACCATGCGCATCAGCAGTGGAGCTTCGGCGCATCATCAGGGTGTAAACCCATGCGCATCAGCGGTAGAGCCTCGGCGCATCTTCAGGGCCTAAACCCATGCGCGTCGGCGGAAAAAACCTCGACACATCATCAAAGACTCAAGGTCTATGTGCGTTGGTGTACGTGAAATAAAACTCACCAACTACTTCCGACTGAACTTCAACAGGCCGACGGGGAACGTCAGCCGCGACAGCTTTTACAGGCTCTTTCCCTTTGCCTCGTCCCTTGCCAGCACCGCCGCGAGGAGCCTTGGGAGCCATTGCTTGAGAGAAGAAAGTTAAGGTTTTGAGGAAGAACTATAAAAGCAAAAGCAAAGAGAAGAACTATCTCTCTCTCTCTCTCTCTTTCCATCTTTCGCCTATTTATAGGGCTTGGGTGCACGCGTGAACCGATGAAGTGTGACCTCAGCCGTCGCCTCGGGTTCTGTGAAGAGATAACCGCAAATAAAACCAAAAAGATTAATATTAATCTTTCTTGGTTATCGAGGCATTATCATTTGCATTAACTGAACGGAGCATGCGCCCCATCACTGTTGCGCGGAGTATCTATGCGCCCCGACAGTCATGCGCCTCTACCACCATGCTTCTTATTCAAAGTATTCCAAAACTTATCCAAAAGTTTTGAAAACTTTGAAAGGGGTCTTGTAGAAGCATGGAATTTCAGAACCAGAAAAGCCCATGCGCCAGACTACATGCGCCAGAGCTTGGACAAAGTACTTCATAAACAGCAAAAATAGGCATTGAAAGAAGACTTTTTATTATATATAAAAGTATATTACATGTCTAAAAAAAGATTGTACAAAGGAAAATTTCTACAAAGAAAAGATCCTAAGTCTACAGCCAGCAGCCATCATGCGCCCTCAAATAGGCACAGCAATCACCACGCGTCCTCAGCAGGGCACATCCTTTCAGCAGCTCAATCATATGTATCCTCAGTTATGTGTATCCTTTCGGCAGCTCAGTTATGTGCATCCCTTCAGCAGCCCAGTTATGTGCCGCTCTTCCAGCCAGAATCACCGCCGTCGAAATGCTTCGACTAATGAAGCATTTATTGAGCAGAACGAGGGTGGCAATCAACCCTCTAGTCGAGGAAGAGAAGAGCACCGCAAGCCAACCTGTGGCCAGGGGAGGCTTCGAAAGAGTCTTCAAAGGCGAAGGAAGACCGTAATTGAAACCGCGGCTAAAGGAGCAGCTTTCAACACAACCAGAGTGGGCAACGCCCACTTTGAAGGAAGAAAGAGCCCCCAAAGCCGCAGCACCGCAATTCCGATCTGCGGCTCTTCCCATATGACGGAGACGAGGCTCGTGCATCCCTATCTTTGGATGCAACATGCACCTTCTGCCGGCCTCAGAAGCCCTCGACTCCGACTTTTGGATGTAACAGTCAACTTCAAGTGCATCAATGAAGACATGGCGTCGCATCATCACCCTCGGAAGCATCTCGTCAACAGAATGCATTCGAGTAAAAAGTTCATGTTGGAAAAACATAAGAGAACGAGAAGCAAACTCTCTCTATGCCACTATTTATAGGCCGGGCAAATCAAACCCATACGCCAAGTGGATGGCTCTCCGAATTCCGTGCAATGAATTTGCATTAAATGGATGAACCGGACGTTTCCAATTCAGCAAAGTCAAAATAGCTATTTAAAGCACTCGAAGATCGTAATAGTCACACCATTAAAGACGTGTCACGAAGCAGATACGCTGGCCAAACCGTGCATCACATAGATGCGCCCTTCAACATCAAGCGCATCACACAAACGTGCCCTTCAATACCAAGCACATCACAGGGATGCGCCCCCATGCGTCCCCATACGCCTAATGGGATGCCAACCGATGCGCCCACTCAGCTGTCCATCGAATGTCACAAACATTAAATGCTGAACTGACAGAGTTGGCAGCACGCCTCCCGAAGTCTGAACAGTTGACAGCTTTTTCAGAAGATGAAGCATCACCAACGTCAGCATCATCAGTACTTTCCTCCGACGGCCTACTACCACGTGGCCACTCAACCACTCGCATGCGCCTCTGCAGCCATGTGTCCAAATCTGCATGCGCCTCAAAAGCCATGCGCCTCAGACTTTTCACTGATCCCTAAAGACAGAAGAAAAGTCACCATTAAAACTTTGTATGCGCCTCAAAAGCCATGTGCCTCAGACTTTTCACTGATCCCTAAAGACAGAAGGAAAGTCACCATTAAAACTCTGCATGCGTCTCAAAAGCCATGCGCCCCAGACTTATCTCTGATCCCGAAAGATAGGAGTTAAGTCATTACTGAAGCCTCACATGCGCCTCAAAAGCCATGCGTCCCGAATGGTTCGTGACTCCTAAAGGTTACGAGCCAAAGTCTCCTCCTGCGTCCAATCCTAGGCGCATCCTACCAGATCATTCCCCACCAAATCAGGGATCTCCGAGCCATGGGTTGATGACACGTGTCCTTTGACTCGACTCGCCCAAGATCTCAGCAACAGAAAGATCTTCTCCTCTGCTACGTGCCGGTCCACAATAGCAGCATAAAGAATTCAACCCCTCGATCAGGGCGCATCGTTCATATGCCTCCATCAGCAATTACCACGTGGCATCCCTACGACCAGGTGCATCCTACATATACGCGTATGAGCAGCCAACCCGCAGACTATATAAATAGAGGGATCATTTCCTTCTTCCACACCTACACACGGACAGAATACACAACGAACGAACATACCACCAGAGAGGCAGATACAGACACTCAACATCTTCCTCCTTTCAGCAAGCTCCAGCACCCAGAGCAATCCAGACCTTCAGAGAACCGATAACCGTCGTCAGATCGTCAGCGAAGTCAACGTATTACCACTCACTCCATCGGCACAAGGAACCCAGATAAACAAAAGTGTACTCCTAAGACTACATCTAAGTCCTATATTGTAACACTGTTCTGTTTGTATTGAAATTTGTAATAAAAAAATTTTAATGGCAAACAAAGAGGAGGAATTAAGAGACTTTTAATAGGGTCATATGATGGGTTTGAAGTTGAAGCACCATCTCCTCTCTTCTTCTTCGTAGAAAATCTAGGAGCCATTGAAATTAAAGAAGAAAAGTGAAGAAGTTACCTTAGAAAAATGGAAGTAGATCGAAAAGAATCCAAAAAGCTCCACAAAACCTAGAGATTTAGGTTGGAATCGCTAAAAGCAAATAGATATAAGGTTAGGGTTTAAGAAATTAGGGTTTTAGGAGGAGTATTTAGAGGTGGAAGATTAGTGCTGTTCAGCTGGAATGAAGGTTAGGGTTTTAATAGATGTTGGTAGCAACTTAAAACATATGGGCCAGCTCTCGGGTTGCCCTAGAAATAGGAGCACCGAATTCGGTCCAAAGTCGGACAGAGTTTGGTCCAAGTTCTGTATGCCTATTTCCTGAGAAGCATACTTATTTTATGTTTATTTTATGTTTAAAAAATTGCTTCAAACTATCATTCGTTTGATGTAATAAATCTATACTACTTTGGGTTAGCTGAAGGGGCCGGATCCCAGCTAGCGGTAGTCCGAAGACTAGTACACCGTGTTGCTTCAGTCTATTTACACCTGTATGACAGAAGGACCCTTTCGACTTGTATCCAAAATAACTTTAATTTAAAATATCGTTGAATAATATCTAAGTAATTTACTAAACATAAAGCATTATGCTTCTGTGAATTCAAGAATATCTAACTCGCGACGTAGATAGTTAAATCGGTCTTTAGCCAATGGTTTTGTGAATATATCTGCAAGTTAATAATTTGTGTCAATAAATTCTAAGCAGACATCCTCGTGTTGTTGGTGATCATGTAGAAAGTGATGACGTATTTTAATGTGTTTAGTGCGTGAGTGACATATATGGTTCTTAGTCAGATTTATAGTACTGGTGTTGTCACAATATATAGTAATCTTAGTATAGTGCATATTGTAGTCTTCTAGGGTTTGTTTCATCCTTAAAATTTGTGCACAACAATGACCTGCAACGATATATTCGACTTCAGTCGTTGACAATGCAACAGAATTTTGTTTTTTACCAAACCACAAGACTAAAGCTTTGCCTAGAAAATGACACGTACCACTGGTACTTTTACGGTCTACTTTTCATCCACCAAATTAATATCAAAATACCCAATTAGGTCAAATGATGTCGTTTGGGATACCATAAGCCGACAATAGAATTTTAATTAAGTATCGAAAGATACGCTTAACTGTACATAATTGTGATTTCTTAGGGTTAGCTTGTTATCTTACACAAATACAAACGCTAAACATAATATTGGGTAGACTAGCAGTTAAATATAATAAACTAGCAATCATACCTCGATACTTACGCTGGTCGACGGGTTTGCCACGTTCATCACGATCAAGTTTGGTTGATATAGGCATAGGAGTCCCGATAGGCTTTGCGTTGTCGAAGTTAAACTTCTTCAACAAGTCCTTCGTGCACTTAGCTTGATTGATGAAGGTTTCCTGAGAGTTTTGTTTGATTTGCAGTCCGTAGAAGTAGTTCAACTCTCCCATCATACTCATCTCAAGCTCACTCTGCATACACTTAGTAAATTTTTGACATACATGTTCGTTAGTAGAACCAAATATAATGTCATCTACATAAATTTGTACTAGTAAAATGTCATTATTTGAAGATTTGATAAACAAAGTAGTATCAACTCTCCCTTTTGAAAACCATTTTCAAGTAGGAAGGAACTTAGGCGATCATACCAAGCACGAGGGATTTGTTTGAGTCTATAGAGTGCCTTACATAACTTGAAAACATGATTTAGAAATTGAATCTTCAAAGCCAGGGGGTTGTTTCACAAAAACCTCTTCATTTATAAATATATTTAAAAATGCACTTTTCACGTCCATTTAAAAAGTTTAAAAATGCAATTTTCATTTTTCATAAAAACCTCTTCTTTTATAAATCTATTCCTAGTAGAAAATGTGTACCTGCTCCTTTTGATGCATCACCTATGACAAGGGTCTCTGGATGGTCTTTCAGGAACTTCATCTTTTCAGTGAATCTCCAGATAGTCTTGTCAGCAAATATTCAGGTGCTTGGATGTGTCCTTGCATCTTTGTCATCGTTGTCACTAGATACTTGACTGTTGAGCTCATCAAATGAAACGTTAATCGATTCTTCAACAATAGTAGATCTTTTATTGAAAACTCTATATCCCTTACCCTTGGCAACATAACCAAAGAATATCGCTTCGTTTTCCTTCGAGTCAAAGTTACCCAAGTTATCCTTGGTGTTCAGGATAAAACAACAACATTCAAAACTTTAAAATATAAAATATTTAAAATGCGACTAAACCACAGTTCATAAAGAGTCTTTTCGATATATGTCGAATCGGAACCCTATTCAAAATATGACAAGCTGTACTTATAACTTCAACCCAAAAATATTTTGGAAGATTGTGCTGGTTAGGCATGACTCTAGCCATATCGCTTAGAGTTCTACTCTTCCATTCCATAACACCATTCTGTTAGGGAGTTCTAGGATAGGAAAAATTATTGTTTTACAAAACTTTTTGAAATCAGAATTTACAAATTCGCCTCCATGATCACTTCAGATACGAGTAATCATGAAACTTTTTCATTTTGAACATTTTTATAGACAATCTCAAATTCAATTTTTGTATTATTTTTGTTTAATAAAAAGGAAATCCATGTATATCTAGAGAAATTATCAACAATAAAAAAAGTAGAGCTTGTCACCAAGGCTGGCGACTCTACTAGGTCCAAACAAATCCATGTGTATCAACTGCAAGGGTCTAGAAGTACTTATAATATTGATGGATTTAAATGAGTATCTAGTTTTTTTTATTTTCTCGAATCGGCACATACCATGTTTCTCTTAAATGATCTCCGGTAGTCCTTTCAACAATTTCTCCGTTGATAGCCTTGAAATGGTATCCATGTTTGCATGAGTCTCTTATTCCATAGCCAACTCTCATCCTAATTGACTACTAGGCACTTACCTGCACTATTAGTACTTTCTAAAAGAAAACATAAATATTATTCTCCCCGATTCCTTCATGGACAGGATTACCAGTAGACATATCATATATAGAACATTGTTTTTAACAAAGTTAATGCCATAACCATTGTCAGCAAGATAGCTAATGCTTAAAAGGTTATGTTTTAATTCAGTTACAAGGCAAACGTCTTTTATTTTGAGATAAAGGAAAATAACAACAGTACCATTACATATAATATTACCTTTCAGATTACCGAAGGAGAAATATCCTTCTATTTTCATCAATAATATTGTGAATAGAGATGCGTCACATGTCATATGCCATGAACATCCACTATCGAGGATCCATTTACTTCTAGCATGGGAGGGTTGTCCCACCTATAAGACGAGTAGATGTGATCTTTGGTACCCATTTTTTTAGGGTCCATCATTGTTAATTTTAGGTATCTATGTATATTTATTCATTTCTACTAACTTTCTAACTCTACAGTACTGTGATATGTGCCCGTATTAAGCACATATATATATGTATATAATTCTAGAGTGGGTGTTTTGTTTCAATACAGACATGAGTCATTTGTGTCTTACGTGGATACTTGTAGGTGAAAGCATGATTATGTGGAACATGTTGCTTGCATACTTTCTTTGATCGTGTCCTATTTGGTATATGTTGCAGTAGGACAGATCTTAGGCAGTATATAAGGAACAATTTGTTTGCCTAACTTTATCTCTAACTTTCTAGATATTCAACAAACTGCTATATATTTTTCAGTCATATCTTTCAACTTTTGTTTAGTGTCAGTTTGTAATCTCTTCTCAGAATCATATAGATCAAGTACTTTTGCATAGTCCTTCTCTCACTTTTCAACCGTACGTTGAGCCTCATGAAGACTTAGCTTAATGTTAGCTATTTCTTCCGTATTGCCAGTGATAGATCTCTCCTTTATGTCTTGCAACAAGTTAGACAATCTATTTCTTTTCGAGATTGCCTAGTACTTATGTAACACATTTTTGCGTTCATCAAAAAAAGCATCAGAGAGTTCATCAAAAAAGTCATCATAAGAGGATTGTCTGATACCTGATCAAATGCCATTAAGCAGACATTTGCTGAGCTGTTGAGTCTTTTCTCTTTTTCTGATTCACTGGCCTCTCTCTCGTGCCAAATGCTAGGATTTGCATACTTTTGACCAGTTGTTGACTTCCTGCTTGTTCGATCGTATCGACTGCTCTTCTTGGCTATTGGAAAGTCCTTCTTGATATGTTCGATCGTTTTACATCCATAGCATATGGTTTCTTCTTTATTACTTTCTTAGACGTCTTTATTCTTTCGGTTTGATTTCTCAAACCTCAAGAACTAAATAAAGTTTTTGACCAGTAGGGCTTGTTCATCACCATCTTCATCTTCATCTTTAGTGTCTTTACTTAAGAACCTTTTGACTTGTACTTTGAAGGCGATAGATTTTTTCTTTGGGGTTGCCTTTTCAAAGCCTTATAGGTCAAGCTCATGGGTCATGAGTTTACCCATCAATATCTCCATTGACATTGTGGTGAGATCGTTTCATTCAATAATTGCAGTATCCTTTGGGTTCCAATTTTTGGTCAGTCCCCTGAGCACCTTTCTGATCTTTTCATGGTTACTATAATCTTTACCAAGAAACATAGAGGATTAGTTACATCTAGGAAACATGTGAACATCTACGTGATTGATTCATTTGGCTTCAACTTAAAAGCCTCATACTCTTATATCAGTTTACTGATCTTGGATTCCTTCACTTGTAAAGTTCCTTCATGAGTTACCTCAAGAAGTTTTCAGATCTCGTGTAAAGTGACACAAATAGATACTCTATTGAATTCAGTCTTGTCTATGGCACATAATAAATCATTAGTGGTATGTGAATCACTAGACTAGCTTTTTTTTCTTAGTCAGTGTATCTATCATGTGGCTCATCTACAAGATTACCATCAACCATAATTCTGGTCGATTTCTTGTAACCGTCCATAACTATCGACCAAAGATCGAAGTCAAGTGACTTAAGAAAGAAACTCATGCGTGTTTTCTACTATGTGTAGTTTTTACCATCAAATAGATAAAAATTTATGGATTTCCCTTCACCTGTGAACATTGATTTCACGACTGCCATATATTCTCTAGAGTGTTATGTACAAGTATAACCTGCTTTGATACCAATTGTAGGAGCACCTCTACAGGGGAGGGTGAATAGAGTGTGTGTGTGCAGGGAAAAGATAATCACCAAATTAAAAAATATTATATAAGCAGTGTCACAGATGATAAGTGCCAGACAGATGATAATAAACTATATAAAAATTAAATGTGTAATGTAAAAAGCATTAGAAAACAAACTCATGACATAATGATGTATATATACTGGTTTTTCTCTGAGATGACTAATCCAGTCTCGAGTACTCCTGCTCTATGTTAATCCACTATGGCACAATCTTTAAATTCGAAGCACTTACAGCTTCTTACAACCATGAGTTTTTATCCGAAGGACTCGCAACTTCAATAAGGCAAAACTTGAAAACTAGAATGTTCTCGAAAAACCCTTTTTACAAACTCGAACGAAACTCTAGATCGAACCGGAATGTCACTTGGCTCGGCTAGGAGTTGTAAAAGGCTAGATATGAAAATGTAAAGCTCTTTGAATGCTACAGAATAGGTAGAGAAGGGAAAAAATGAATGAGTGATTTGGAATTTGAACTTCTCATCTATTTAGCATTTTTAAGGGTGGAACTCGGCATGAATTTGGGTGCATATTTTTCGTAATTCGAAAGTTGGTTACAGATCTTCAGGAAGACCACATAACTTTAGGAACTGCCTGGCCGAACTCTTATGGTGAGTTTTCTGACCAATTTTCGTGTTCTTAATGAAGATGACTTTTTGGGTTCATTAGGTATTGGGCTTTTTGGCTAGTATGGAATGTGGAGTAGAATATTTTTGTGGATAAGCCTATTTTGTAAATAGTGTTTAGTAGCATAGCCAGTATCCAATCTGATTGACCTCACATTTTTTCTAAACTCAATAAAGTATAAATACATAAAAAAAATATAAAAATGTCTTGATCTGCATCCGTAGTCTTTATTTAACGAAGATAATGAGTAGTAGCGGTGTAAAAGTAGACGTTCTATGTTTGTACCGGTAGCTGCATATTATTTGTATATCGAACAAAGTATACGTTGATTATCAAAATCATGTGTAATTATGACTGATAGGCTAACAGGAAGTTACACAACTTTAGGAAAACATCTTCTACACACTAAGTCACATATACCCCTATCATAACGATGCCATCATCGATATCACCCAAGTCATACAAAGATGCACACCACTATAACTACTACCAATAGAAAAGAAGAATAGAAATAAGTATTTAAACAGAACAATGATGGCAAGGTATCTTACCTGGAACTTCAGTAACAGAGAAATCATCGACGGCTCCAACTATAGTCGAACATTCGCGGACACCTAAAATATAAATAAACTAAAATAAATACTAACTCAAAGATCTTACATATACTATGTATACATCTACCATATAGTCTATACTTAGGCATAATCTACCAACTAGTTTCTATCCAAGTATAGTCATATAATATTATG
>JANAVB010014111.1:0-25577 GCA_029216955.1 Iris pallida
AAGCCTTCCACTACCGGCGGATCTCCGTTGTAGTACAGTGCATATGTCTGAGTCTTCTTGAGATATCTCATAACCTGTTTCACAGCTTGCCAGTGTTCAGCACCTGGGTTTGCTCGTGAAACGACTTAGCATTCCCCGCGAAAGCTATGTCAGCCTTGTGGCAGTAGTAGCATACATCAACTTCCGATTAACGCTTGCATACTCCAGCTGTCTGATGCTTTCCCCTGAATTAGGCTTCAGCTTCAGATCACACCTGTACGGCGTATCGATCCCTGGAAGATCCCGATACCCATAACGAGTGATCATTTTCAATATAATGAGACTGTGACAGCGCTGGTCCAGTATCTGTCCGGATGATCTGATCCCTAAGATCACATCAGCTTCCCCCAAGTCCTTCATACTGAACTTGCTTGAGATGAATTTCTTTGTCTCCGTGACACAGCTAATCCGTACCTAGGATAAGCATGTCGTCCACGTACAGACAAACGATCACACCCTTCCATCAGCGAACTTCGTGTAAACACACTTATCCGTATCGCTGACCATGTAGCCATTTGACCTTAACTTTGTCAAATTTCTCATGCCACATCTTGGGAGCCTGTTTAAGACCGTACAAGGATTTCACCAACTGCAGACTGTCTTCAAGACCCCTGATGACAAATCCCTCTGGCTGTTGCATGTAAATCTCTTCGGTCAGCTCGCCTTTAGGAAAGCTGTATTCACATCCATCTGATGTATCACCATCTTATGTATTGCTGCGAGAGCAATCAACATTCTGATGGTGGTCATTCGGGCTACTGGAGCATACGTGTCAAAATAGTCAATCCCCTGCTTCTGAGAAAATCCCTTGGCTACCAACCTAGCCTTGAACTTGTCAATAGTTCCATCTGCTTTCATCTTCTTCTTGAAGATCCATTTGCATCCGATGGGTTTCGCTCCTTCAGGAAGATCAACCAACACCCAAGCGTTATTTGAGGTGATAGAATCAAATTCATTGTCAATCGCCTCCTTCCAGAAAACCGCGTCTCTGGTCTTCATCGCCTCATCATAGGTAAGAGGATCTGCTTCCACATGATAGTGATGTGAATCGACTCAATCGGTTCACCAAAACCCAACAAATACTAAGAGGAATAGAAATAGAATGATCTTTTATGTAGAAAAAGAACAAAACTCCCAACTTTGATGAACGGATCAAAGTAATAAATCCTTCTTCATTGACACTTGCGAGAGTTTCTCAATACAAGCATCAAAACAAAAGACGGCTAGCCCTAGCTATAAATAGAAAAGGGAAACAAAACCCTAAAGGGATTATTGTGGTGAAAGACCACAATACCCTTTATGACTAAATAACAGAAAAGGCCTAAACAGTGGGCCTGGGCCTAAATCGCTCCCCGTCTCCTACGACGGGTGTACGTGATGATGGGTGGGCCCACATCAATACCCCCCCTAACAGAGCCACCTTGTCCTCAAGGTGGAAATCTGGAAACTGCGTCTGGAAGCTCGCAGAATCCTCCCAGGTCGCGTCACAGTCTGGCAGGCCGACCCAATGAATCAGGACCTCCTTCGTCTGGCCGGGTCCTCGTCGGATAGCTCGTACTGCCAAGGGCTCTAACTGTACCTCCATGTCCTCCGTGAGCGTCGGAGGAAGAGTGGGGGACGCTGCCTGATCCCCAATCGCCTTCCTCAACTGAGATACGTGGAAGACGGGATGAATCGATGATGTGTCTGGTAGCCCCAAACGATAAGCCACCTGTCCCACCCGAGCCACCACTGGATAAGGACCAAAGTATCGAGCCGCCAATTTCTCATTCGGCCTCCTCGCCATCGAGCGCTGTCGATAGGGACGTAGTTTAAGATAAACCATGTCCCCTACCTGAAAGCTGACGTCCCGCCGATGCCTGTCTGCCTGTGCCCGCATCACCTGCTGTGCCCGCAACAGATGCTTCCGCAGCTCCTCCAAGACCCCGTCCCGGGTCAACATATACTCCTCCACCTGCCCTACCGGTGTCTGGGCGTCTCCGAACCGTACCAAGGGGGGTGGGTCGCGACCATACAGCACCCGGAACGGCGTCGTCCCCGCCCGTGAATGGTACGAAGTATTATACCAATATTCTGCCCACGCCAGCCAACTGTGCCACTGTCAGGGAGAATCAGATGCGAAGCACCGCAAGTAGGTCTCGACGCTGCGGTTAACGACCTCCGTCTGGCCGTCCGTCTGGGGATGATATGCGGTACTCCTCTTCAGGACCGTACCGTGAACCCGAAATAACTCTCGCCAAAAGATACTCATGAATACCTTGTCCCGGTCCGAGACAATGGATGCGGGTACCCCATGTAGTCTGATCACCTCCCGAAGAAATGCCGTCGCTACAGTCACGGCCGTGTAAGGATGCTTCAGGGGAATGAAGTGAGCATACTTACTCAGCCTGTCCACCACCACCATGATCACCGTGTACCCCTCTGAACGTGGTAGTCCGTCGATGAAGTCCATGGTGACATCCTCCCAAACTCGCTCCGGCAAGGCCAGGGGCTGCAATAATCCGGCTGGGGCCATAGCCATATATTTGTGACGTTGGCAGACGTCACAAGCGGCTACCAATCGTGCGACGGCCCGTCGCATCCCGGGCCAAAACACCTCCCTGGCCATCCGCTGATAAGTCTGCTGAACCCCCGAGTGGCCTCCCGTCGCAGAACTATGGAACTCCTGGAATAAAACGGGAATAAAGGCCGAAGTCTTTGGCAGCACCATCCTCCCCTGGTAGAGCAAACGACGGCCCGCTAGAGTGTAGCCTGCTGGAGCGCCATCGTCGCCCTCTATCTGCTGCCGTATCTGCTGCAGCTCTCTGTCCTGCTCTGCCTCCTGTAACATCGGCTCCCAATCTCGCCATATAGGACGTGATAAGGCGCCCAGGTCGACCACCTCCTCCCGTCGAGATAAAGCGTCCGCCGCCTTGTTCTCCAGCCCTGGACGGTACTCGATCGTGAATCGATACCCGACCAGCTTGGACAACCAATGCTGATGCTCCTCAGTCACCAGCCGCTGCTCGAGGAGGTACTTGAGGCTCCTCTGATCGGTCCGTATCACAAACTCCCTTCCCAACAGGTAAGGCCTCCACTTCAGCACCGCCAGAACGATCGCCATCAGCTCCCTCTCATAGACCGATTTCAGTCGGGCTCTAGCCGAGAGTACCTGACTAAAATAGGCTATGGGTCGCCCCTCCTGCATGAGTACCGCCCCGAGGCCATATCCCGACGCGTCCGTCTCCACCACAAACGCTCTGCTGAAGTCGGATAATGCTAGCACGGGTGCTGTCGTCATGGCGACCTTCAACGCCTCAAAGGCCTTAGTGGCCTCTTCTCCCCACTGGAAGCCCTCCTTCTTCAGCTGCTCCGTAAGGGCCCGAGCGATGGTGCCGTACCCTTTGACGAACTTCCTGTAGTAGCCCATCAACCCCAGGAAGCCGCGTAAGGCCCGTAGTGTAGTGGGCACGGGCCAATCTAACATGGCCGCAATCTTCGTCCTGTCCGCTGCTACCCCCCTCAGCCGACACCACGTGCCCCAGATACTCCACCTGCGCCAAACCGAAGCTGCACTTCTTTCGGTTGGCGTATAGCTGATGCGTCAGTAACTCCCGAAACACTATCCCCAAATGGTCAGTGTGCTCCCCCATGCTTCGGCTGTAGATGAGGATGTCGTCGAAGAATACCAAGATGAACCTGCGAAGATAGGGTTGGAATACCTTATTCATCAATGCCTGGAAGGTCGAAGGAGCGTTGGTCAGTCCAAAAGGCATAACCAGAAACTCATAATGTCCCTCGTGAGTACGGAACGCCGTCTTCGACACATCTTCTGGCCGCATCCGGATCTGGTGGTATCCTGCACGAAGGTCGATCTTCGAAAAGACAACTGCCCCATGCAGTTCGTCTAGCAGCTCGTCGATCACCGGGATAGGGAACTTGTCCGCGACCGTCTCCTTATTCAACGTCCGGTAGTCGACGCAGAATCTCCAGCTCCCGTCCTTCTTCTTCACCAACAGTACTGGTGATGAAAAAGGACTCACACTCGGCTGGATCACCCCCGCCTGCAGCATCTCCCGTACCATCCGCTCTATCTCGTCCTTCTGCAGATGCGGATACCTGTAGGGACGCACGCTCACCGGTGCCCCCTCCCCCCGGAGTACGATCGAGTGCTCGTGTCCTCTGATCGGAGGTAGCCCTTGCGGGCTCTGGAAGACCTCGGAATACTGCTCCAGCACCGCCTCTACCTCCCTTGGTGTCTCCCCGTGAGTCGCCTCCTCGCCCGAGAACCCCTGGAGCTCGACCAGGTACCCCTCTCCTCCTGTCCGCAACGCCCGAGTGATGGCGCTGAAAGCCACCATAGAAAAACAGAGAGTCGGGTCCCCGTTCAGCACCACCGCCGCTTCGCCCTCCCGAAACTCCATCCGCAGGCGCTTCCAGTCCACCTTCATCTCCCCGAGGGTCTTCAGCCACTGGACTCCCAATATGATGTCTACATTGCCCAACTCCAATGGTAGGAAGTCCTCCGTCAGCCGATAGCCCTGCAGTGAGAGCGATACCCCCTTGCAGAGGCCCTTGCTCTCCTCCACCTTCCCGGTGCCCAGCAACACCGTGAACTTCTCCACCGTACTCAACTCTAAACCGAGCCGATCGACCAGTCGTCGCGAGATGAAGTTGTGGGTGGCCCCACTGTCGATCAGCACTGTCACCGTCTGCTCTCCCAACTTCCCTGCCAACTTCATGGTATGGTTCGGGGTAAACCCTACCACGGAGTTGAGGGTCACCTCAGCAACATCCATATGCACGTGCTCCTGCTCCTCTCCAGCCTCTGGCGCGACAGCGGTCTCGTCCCCCTCGGCATCCTCCTCCTCGTCCGGTAGAATCACGATTTGCAGCAACTTGCTCGCGCATCGATGACCGGGGGTGAATCTCTCGTCGCATCGGAAGCATAGGCCAGCCGCCCTTCTCGCCCTCATGTCGGCCTCGGAGAGGCGTCTCCCTGGTACTGCAGCTCCTCCTGTCCCGCCCGTGGGTCTAGGCGGTACCGGTGGTGGTGCTGGTGCTGGTCGAGGAAGAACTGTCCCCGCCTGGCTGCGCTGTCCCGTCGTCCCCCAAGCGCCCTTGAGGCGCTTTTCTTCCGCCAACTTCTCCTCTGCCTTGTGGGCCAGGCGGAGGAGATCTTCCAAGCATCGCGGACTCTGCAGCCTGAGCTCCGCTCGAATGGAGGGCTTCAAACCCTTCATAAACATCCCGATCTGCAACTCGTCCGACACCCCCCGAACGCGTCCAGATAGTAGTTCGAACTTCGCGACGAAGTCTCGAACCGTCCCCTCCTGGCGTAGCGACGACCACTGCTCGTAGAAATCACCCGAAGCTGTCTCCTGGAAGCGGTCTAGAATGTAGCCCGTCAGCTCCGCCCAGCTGCTGAACGGGGTCCTCGCCGTTCTCCACCGATACCACGCCAGGGCCTGACCCTCAAAATAGATCCCGATGCACCTGAGGACCTCTGCTTCGGCCAGCTCCATGATCTCGAAATAGCGCTCTGCCCGAAAAATCCACTCGTCCGGGTTCTCACCCTCGAACGTGGGCAGCTTCAGTTTCTTCAGCCGACGATCCGCGCTAAGGTCACCGTGCTGCATATCATCTCGGCCTCGTCCTCCTTCCCAGCGGTGTGTATCTCTCCGCTGGATCTCGTATGGGCCCCTGTCACCCTCCTCGTACCGCTCGTCAGCCCAGATCTGCTCACCCCACTCCTCCACCGGGCCCCTGTAGTCACCGACTGCCCTCGCCCGTGGTGGTCGTCGTGGGGGAAGGTCCCCTCTCTGGAAGTTGGCGGGATCCGCCATTCCCCCAAAAAAATTGCTGCCTCCGGCGTACCTCGCTACTCCTGGGGGCTCCGCTCCTTCCGTCCACGCCGGGACTCCCGCCAAGCCCCTTCCCGGGCCCGCGAACCTATCTCCGTGGTTCGCAATCATCGTCCGACCCCCGAAGGGGGCCCCAAACCCTAGGGTTTCTCCCGCGCGCGGAGCCGATCCGCCGGAACCGTACGGGTCGCCGGCGCCCGGCCACGGCCGCTCGCCGGCTGCTCCAGGGGCACCGACCGGCCAGGGGTGGCGGTCGGCGGCCGGCCAGCGCCCGCCCCCAACGCCCGCGGCCCCGCCCGGGCTGGCTCGGTCGGCGACGAGCCCCCCGCGTCCGTCTGCCGCCGGCCGGCGCTGCTCGCCGACCGCCCGGTTCCCGTCCGGCTGCGCTGTGGTGGCGGTGGGTGCGGGCCATCGCCCGTCGGCCGGCCCGCCGCGATCCTCGGTCGTTTCCCCCTCCGTTTGCACAAACCCTAGTTGGTCGCCTAGGGTTTGGGTTGTCGCCGCCTCCGCTTCGCCGCCATTGATCTTGTTTGAGATATTTTGCAAAAGCATCATGATCGTCGTCGACTCCTTCCGCATATCCCGCATCTCCGTGCGGATCTCTAGGTTCGTGGACGCTTGATCCTTCGCGGCGACCTCCATCGATTTCTTCAAACCCTCGATCTCGGCGGTGAAGTCCTCCCGTAGACCTCGGATCTTCTCATCGATCGTGTTTCTTGTTCCATCGGCCATGGCTCGTAGAAAGCTCTGATACCAAATGATGTGAATCGACTCAATCGGTTCACCAAAACCCAACAAATACTACGAGGAATAGAAATAGAATGATCTTTTATGTAGAAAAAGAACAAAACTCCCAACTTTGATGAACGGATCAAAGTAATAAATCCTTCTTCATTGACACTTGCGAGAGTTTCTCAATACAAGCATCAAAACAAAAGACGGCTAGTCCTAGCTATAAATAGAAAAGGGAAACAAAATCCTAAAGGGATTATTGTGGTGAAAGACCACAATACCCTTTATGACTAAATAACAGAAAAGGCCTAAACAGTGGGCCTGGGCCTAAATCGCTCCCCGTCTCCTACGACGGGTGTACGTGATGATGGGTGGGCCTACATCAGATAGGTGACAAAGTCACTTCCGAAGTCCTTCGGCCTCCTCACTCGCTTCGTTGACGGCTCAGCGAGATCTGGTTCAACCGTTGTTTCAACAACAACATCTTCTTGGACCACATCTTCATTGAAGACCTGCGCACCCTCATTGTTCTCCGGAACATTCGCAAGAACAATATTCTTGTGCCTTGCAAATTTGTCTTCAAAATATTCTGCGTCGCGAGATTCAATGATATGATTTGATTCAATATTAAGAAATCTCCGAGCATCACTCTTCTCGGCATACCCCAAGAAGATCGTCTTAGTAGTCCTTGTCCCAAGCTTCTGAATCTTCAGATCTGGAAGCTTGACATATGCCAGACACCCCCACACTCGAATGACATTCAAGTTAGGTCTGACCTTGAACCAGAGTTCATGAGGAGTAACGTCTGAAGTTGCATGAGGCACTCTATTTAGAATAAAAGTGGCCGTCAATGCAGCTTCTCCCTAGTAGCACTTAGGAAGACCAGCAGTCAACAACATTGAGTTAATCATTTCTGTTAACGTTCTGTTCTTCCTCTCTGCTACTCCGTTTGATTGAGGAGAGTACGGAGCCGTAGTCTCATTGACAATTCCATGTTCTTTGCAGAACGATGCGAATTCATGAGACATGTACTCCCCACCTCGATCACTTCTTATTCTTTTGAGTTGTTGTCCAGTCTGCCGCTCAGCTTCGGCTCTGAACTCCTTGAACTTCTCAAATGCTTCGTCTTTAGCCTTCAGCAGGTAGACGAACGCATACTTTGAGAAGTCATCGGTGAATGTTATGAAATACTTCATCCCGGCCTTTGTAGAGAACTGTTTGAAGTCACAGATATCGGAGTGTACCAACTCCAGAAGATCTGTACTTCGATTTACCCGAGGAAAGGGTTTCCTTGTGATCTTTGTTTGAGCACAAACTTCACATTTCTCTACCTTACCCCCACACTTGGAGATAAGTCCTAGACTAGACATTCTGTTTATTCGTTTACAACGAACATGTCCTAGCCTATTATGCCACAACTCAAGAGTATAAGCAGAATGAGTGATTTCATTAATCACATTAATTACATTGGACTGATTTACAAACTGAATTTTGAACATTCCTTCGGTATAAAAAGTTTTCCCGAAATATGTTCCCTTGATAGACATCACCATCTGGCCAGCATTGATGTCCATCCTGAGGCCTGCTTTGCAGAGTAGGCCTCCTGAGATCAGGTTCTTGGCGATAGCAGGTATGTGCTTCACGCCTTGAAGCGTCAGAGACTTCCCCGAAGTCAGCTTCAACACCACCGTCCCGATCCCGAGCACTTCAGCTTGTGCCTGGTTCGCCATCATAACCACTTCAGAAGTAGGTGTATAGGTGGTGAACCACTCCTTACTGGAGCAGACATGGCAGGAGGCTCCAGTGTCTACCCACCAGTCAGAGTCAGTCCTTACCGCATCAACCTGAGCAATCATAGCAACAATGTCAGTGATCATAGATACCTTACTAGGCTCTCCTTGCTCTGATTGCTTGGTTTTTGCTTTGCACTCATTCTTAAAGTGGCCCTTCTTGCCACACTTGAAGCAAGGCATTTGAGACTTTGGCTTCTTTTTCTTGATAGAAGTTCCCTTGACTTTTAGATTGTCAGGGTCCTTCTTCTTGCTGTGGGAAGCCGCCTGCTTTTCCCTTGGTTCCTTGGTATGAACTATATTGGCGTTAGCCAATTGTTTGGACAGTGCGTCCACCTTCAGTTGAGCCCGCATCTGGTCCTCAACATAGATTTCCTGCAGGAGATCTTCAAGGGTGATCTCCAGCTTCTTCCTATGCATGTTTGCATAGAGCTTGCTCCACCCAGCGGGGAGCTTTGAGACAATCCCTCCAACAACAAACTTGTCGGGGAGGGGCATCGCCTCGTCTTCCAGCTTCTGTCGCAATTTCAGGAACTCCTTCACCTGCGGCATCATAGACTTTTAGTCCTCAAAGAACCACTTGTGATATTTTTCAACCACAAAGATTTTACTACGGTTCTTGTCTTCTTCGTAGAGCTTTTCTAGAGACTCCCATATGTCTCTAGCGATAGTCTTTTTAGAATAGGATTCTGCAAGGGAATCTTCTATAGCATTCATGATAAGCAGCCTGCAAATACTATTTTCCCTTCTCCATTTTGCTTGAAGTTTAGTAGCCGCGGTGATTGCGGCAGCAGACCCAACATCTGGAACAGTAGGTTCTTCCTCCAAAAGCACGTGATCTACGTCTTTGAGTTGAAGGGTGAGATATACCTTCCTCTTCCAGACTTGGTAATGTTCTCCATCAAACTTTTCTAACTTGCAAAAGTCAGAATTGAAGAGTGAAACATTAACGTTTTCCATCGTAGCAATAAAGCTTTGAGATTGTTAGTGTCGGGGCACAATTTTTCGATGGAAAACTGAGAAAATGAAACAATTGTAAAAACAATGTTTCAAATCAACACTTCAAGGAAGGTGATTCTGAATTACGAGAATCTAAAAAGATTTCGTAATCAACAGCAATCAGATCGTAGTACTTCTAAAAAGAAGATACAATCAGAATTACTGGCAGCAACGAAGAAGATGACTGGCGAAATATAGAAGAACTCCTGCTAGGGTGAATAATCACCGTTGCTCAAAGCTTTATTCGCCCTACACGAACAGCTTCCAGGAACCAACAAGTTCGTCGGAGAACTTGGAACACTCCTGCTCTTCTGACTCCTCGGATGGACACGAACTCCCGTGCAAAAGCAACGCTGGTGCGGTGCCTTTCCTCTCTCTCTCTCTTGAAGGCTACTGGAAGATCAGAACTGTGTTAAAAAACACTTCTGAATTCTCTGTTTACTTGTGTTAAAAAACACTTCGTAAACTTTCTGTGGTGGCTTCTCTTTCTATTCTGTAACTAGCCTTGAGAAAGAGAGGATACCTTATATAGGCCCTGCAGCAACTGTTCGGTTGCCACAAAGTTAGGGACGTGGTAAAAACCACTCCGAACATGTAGCAACCGCCCAGAACGTGCAAACGCACGTTCTGCTGCAAGTTGTGCCAACTGCGCACACCCCGCGCTCCTTGTACTCTGCGCGACAGAGCGCGCACTGAACTAAGCACACTGCGCGCACTGCACGCACTGCACACACGGCGCACGCAGCGCAACCCGCGCAACCCAGCGCAATCCAGCGCAACCCGAGCAACCCGCGCAACTCAGCGCAACCCAGCGCAACCTGAGCGCAACCTGGGCAGCGCAACTGGGCTTGCGCAACTGGGCAGCGCAAGTGGCTCGCGCATCGAGCGCAACTAAAGCGCACTATGCACCTAGCGACGATGCTGACGAGAACGTGCAAACGCACGTTCTGCTGCAAGTTGTGCCAACTGCGCACACCCTGCGCTCCTTGCACTCTGCGCGACAGAGCGCGCACTGAACTGCGCATACGGCGCGCACTGCACGCACTGATCTGCGCGCACTGCACGCACTGCGCATACGGCGCACGCAACGCAACCCGCGCAACCCAGCGCAACCTGAGCAACCCGCGCAACTCAGCGCAACCTGAGCGCAACCTGGGCGCGCACCTGGGCAGCGCACCTGGGCAGCGCAAGTGGCTCGTGCAACGAGCGCAACTAAAGCGCACTATGCGCCTAGCGACGATGCTGACGTGCTAAGTGCAAAGTGCGCCAACAAAACGCCACATTACGCCTCATGAGCCCATGAGCCCGAGTCCGAGTCCGAGTCCGAGTCCGAGTCCGAGTCGCTAAGCCCCTACGGGGCTTAGCTCCCGTAGGGCAATATACATGGAAATAAATTTTCCAAGAGCAAAAAGCATGAATGCTTTAATTGTTGATTTTAGCCTTTTTTCCATTAGAAAAATAACCCCATATGGCAAACCCATGTGCACCTCCACACCACATGTGCATCTCCAATAATAGCAAAGCTAATATATAGAGATACAATCTCTTTGTTTTTTCCGATGTGGGACTAAAGCTTTCTAAAGGAAAAACCAAAACTCCAACAATTTCATCCAAAACTAAAGAGAAACTATAAATAATAGATAAATTATCCTCAATATATAAAATATATATTTTTTAAAGTTTTTTTCAACAAAATTATATTATGTCTTGGCTTTTAAATTGAGAACTCTAAAACTTCAACCTGAAACTTCTAATACCAACACTTATAAGAAGGATCCAAAATTGATTCCTATTTTGTTACTTTTTAGTATCTTACGATACACGACATGTATCTTACAATATTATATGATATACTACCATTTTGTTACATATTGGTTGATCCAATACAAAAATATATCGACTTTAGCTTTCTCTATGTTATGTATACTTAAAAATTTTGGATTGTGAACTAGATAGACATGTAACGATGAAAGAAACAAAAAGTTCATGAGAAAATTATATTAATTTACATTCCTATAGTTTAGAACTATAGACCTAAAATCCTAGATTTATTGTATCATACGATAAATGATAAGCTATACGATACACAAGGAAATCGATACACGATATGTATCACGATTGACAACCTAGACCGATTCCTATACCAACTGTGAACCTTGCTCTAAAGTTGTTCTCCTCTCTTCTTATTCTAACTTTTAAAATTGGCCCGCTTTCCTTGTTGTGACTGTATTTTAGTATATCAACTTTAGCTTTCTCCATGCAATATCTAAGGGATAGACAGAGACTAGTCGAAGATATGGTTTCAGTAATGTTGAATTTTTATTTGATCACAGGCGCCGTAACTGGAGAATTGTGAAACAAATAAATGACTTCCATATCCAAGTTTATCTTGGTTAGTCACTCGTACTAGGTGATTGTTACTGTTTCTTCATGTTATATCTCTTCATATTATGCAGTTAAGTTGCTATATGAGCGCTATATGTTTTATACAATAGAGAGAGAGGTAATAAGAGTGTATGCTTATAATTTATTTAGTTAGTACCTGAGTGACTAATGCATAGAGCGGCAACGTACTGTAGCTGCAAAGGAACTGGCCAACAAACCTACCAACAACCCAATTATTCATCAGCAATATATATGGTGAGACATGTTCTAACTTGTAAAGCAATAGCAGAAGTTCAAATGACCAAGTAGAACTTGACAAAAAAGAAAATAGTATTATAGATGTGGGTATATAACTAGAAAGTGCGAGATATTCATAGTAGTAAAGTAGCACTACTAAAGTACCCATAAGTAAAATATGTATTGATTTTAAGCAATTGCATACCCCAAAATAAGCCGCAGATATACTAGAGTGTGATTCTTGATGTAACATGAATCATAGCCAAATTGCCACTGGAAAAGAAAAATATACCATCAATGTTTGAAAGGCAACAACCATGTTTAAACTTTTCATTTTGTTACTGGAGCAAGCTAGAGATTAATAGTGCTTGAAGAGATGTGAACGGTGAACTCAGGAAGAGAGAAGTACCCAAACCCAGAAAAACGTAGCCATCTCAAATGAATTCTGCAGATAACAATAAATATCATAGTCAGTCCCTGAGGAAGCCTTTTTGTCCTAATGTTGCACGAAATATGGATATAAGACTGTAACCTTATCTGGCTAAGCCTTATTCCGGAAAAAGAAGTACTAACCTGGAAAAGAATAAAATGGATCAAAGACAGGAGAAGTTCTGGTTTCTTGAACCAGAAAAGGTCATCTCGAGGCTTTAATGTTGCACCAGGAATAAGTCCACTTATGCCTGAACTCTCCACTGCTAGCGTTGCAATTACATATTGCAGCTTTGCACCGACCAGAAGTACAAGCTGTTAAAGCAAACAAAGTAACAATGACAAAGTTGATAGATAAAATCATATGCAATAAACTGTACTACTTCCAAAATACTCACGGCAATAGGTATTATGGCTATCCAACTGTAAAGATTTGATCCTGCAACATGAGCAAAGCAAGAAACAATCAGTGTGAGTGAAAATAAAAGTCGGCATAATTGGAAAAAGTACAAGTAACAACGAGCAGTGAGTAAATATGAAAGAAATGAAGAAGCTGTTTTTTTGGTGTAGTACCAGCAAGATCTTGAGGTAGGCAATAATCTCAATGAACAATTGGAATAGTATGAAAAATTTAAGAACTTTTAATGGAGATTGCAACTTACCATTTATGTTAAACAACATGAAGACAACAACAAAACCCCACAATGGTCCACTGCAATAAATGAAACAACAATATAGATATCTAAGTGAGTCTTATTAAGGAACATGTCTTTCAATTGATTCATAATATCGTAACTGTTAGAATATATAGCTGACATATATTAAGTTAACTTAAAAATAGGATATAACTATAAAGCATGTAGGTAGGCATATGTATTCATCGGTTCTTTAAGGAGAAAAAACCCTAATTTACTTGGTGGGTTTTCTCCTCTCCTCTTCTTTTCTGTAGTATCTTCTCCACTATACTCCATGAATATGATAAACAACATAGTATGGGCTAATGGTGATCTCATTTTTCTACTCTCTTCCATTGATTTTCATACAACCAATTTTTGTGGCAAGTAGGGATTTTTCCAACTTTTCTCAATGGCATCAGATTAAGTACCCCATCTTTGCCAATCCCAAATTTACCTCCCTCTCCACAAAATCTAACCAGGAGCCTCTTTGGATGATCATCTAAAATTTCAGATTACAAATACTTCCACAAAGTTGAACACTGAAAACTATCATGAGTGGTCTGACTCAGATTGTATGTATGTGGAAAAGGAGAAATCGAATATATTGCAGGGAAAAAATGTGAGTGGAAAAGAAGAAATCAAATATACTATAGGGACAGACATGAAGCTTGCGAGTATATCTGATCAAAACTATGGGAAGTGGCAACAGGAATACTTCTAGTGTGAAGTCCCGATTGCTGGGAACAATGATCCTAACAATCAGATATACTTTCTTGTTCCCCGAAATTAACAAAGAAGTATGGAATAGAGTACCCAATATGTTTACTGAAGTCGAAACCGGGCTAGTGTAGTGTCTATCAGATCAGAAAAAGATCCATTGCTTTCGTTAAGGGAAGTGATGTAGCGTGGATTCCAACTCCGAATCCTTTTAGGATTCTTTTTCTTTTTCTTTATCTTTTTAAGAGTTGATAAGAATCCTATTTCTTTTAAGACTCTTATTTTGACTCTATCTTTTATTAGGATAGGTTTTATCTTTATTAGGATAAGTTTTATCTTTATTTGAGTAGGATTAGGTTGTCATAGAAGTCCTATAAATAGGCACCTTCTATATGCAATTGACGAACAACTTTTAATCAATAAAAATTATTCTTTAAAGTTTGAGATTTGTTCTCTTCTTTTCTTGGTCGTGGACTCGACTGTTCCGTGGA
Source organism: Iris pallida (assembly GCA_029216955.1). Classification (NCBI taxonomy): domain Eukaryota; kingdom Viridiplantae; phylum Streptophyta; class Magnoliopsida; order Asparagales; family Iridaceae; genus Iris; species Iris pallida. The sequence continues at coordinate 14,340 of JANAVB010014111.1, forward strand.
TTCGGAAGCCCCTTTCTTGAGGTTTTCAGGCAACATTCGTGTGGACCCCTCACAAGGCCCTCCGTCAGAGTTTTTGCGACACCGCTGCACTCTCACCAAGCAACGGTGTTCCAGTTATCGTCATCAACGATCGACTTGGTCATTGCCAAGCACGAAGGTAAGCACGTTCCGCTATCTCGCTGCGTCAAGTGGTATCAGAGCCCTATAGATCCAGGATTTCAATTTTTCAAAAAAAAATTAGAATCCTTGTTTCGTAAACAACAATGGTGAAATCCATCACACGTGAAGAATTTGATGTCCTATCTGGCAATGTAGAAGCCTTGTCAAGCAAAGTTGATGTCCTGTCTAACAAACTGGACAGAGTACTGGCGTGTCTAGAAACCAAATCCAACGATGTGGTTGATATCGCGAGAATACCGCTACAGAGATGGGAGGCACAAACGCTCGTCCTACTATCAGCCACCCACAAAAGGGATCACAACGTGCTCACAATAGCTGGTCCCCTCACAAGAAATACTGCGAAGATAGCGACGACGATAATTTCAGCCTGCAGGGATTCCATTATCAGGGCCCCCAAACCATCTATGCAAACCAACAACGACCGGGCCATGCATACCAACGACGAGACCAAGGTGACTACAAAGGAGGAGGTGGTTTCAAAATGAAGATGGATCTTCCCTCTTTCAACGGTAGACTACACATTGAAGACTTTCTTGACTAGCTCACAGAAGTAGAACGCTTCTTCGAGTACATGAACATCCCAGAAGAGAGGCAGGTTCACCTCGTAGCCTATAGGCTTAAGGGATGCGCATCTGCTTGGTGGGAACAACTCGAGCACATCCGTGCGAGAGTCGGCAAAGCTCCTGTACGGAGTTGGCCTAAGATACGACGATTGCTGCGACAAAGATTTCTACCTCCAAATTATCAACATATTCTCTATCGTTGATATCAGAATTGTACACAAGGTGCACGACCTGTAGCTGACTATACTGAAGAATTCTTCAATCTCTCGTCCCGAAACAACATGTATGAGACAGATCTCCAACATGCGACCCGTTATCTTGGCAGCCTGAGACAAGACATCCATGATCAACTCTACCTATAGAATATATACACATTCAGCGAAGCAATCACCTTAGCAAAGAAGGTGGAACAACAAATTGAAATGTTCAAGAGTCTGCAAAACCACTTCATGCTAACAACCGTGGACCAACAACAAAGGAAGATTGGGCACAAAATCAAACTGTCAGCTATTCCAACAAGGACAAAGGACCAGCAGATCCTAATTCTCTTCCACCAACTATACCTCCAAGAGGACTGGCCTCGCAGCAAGTTGTCAAACCTCAACAAACTGTCAATCCATACAGCAAACCAAGAGGAAACAAGTGCTACCGTTGCAATGAAATCGGACATCTGTCCAACAACTGTCCTCTCAGAGCACAAGTTGCCTTTGTTGACTATAAAGATAAGGAGGAGAAAGAAGAACATCCAAGAGAAGAAGAGGTCCTTCCCGAAGATGACGGCGAACGTCTAGTGTGCTTCGTTAGGCGGCTACTACTAGCCCCAAAGACTGAAGAACCACCCCAGTATCACAATGTCTTCCGAACCCGATGCAAAGTCAAAGACAAGTTATGTGACATCATCATTGACAATGGGTGTATAGAGAACATTATTTCAAGAGCAATAGTGGAGAAGGTGAGACTGATCAAAGAAGCACACCCGATTTCATACAAGATTGGATGGGTTCAACATGGCCACAATATGCTCGTCTCTGAAGTTTGTCGCATACCTTTTTCCATCGAAAAGTCCTACAAAGATGAAATCATATTCGATATTGTCGACATGGACTCTTACCACATCATCCTCGGTCGATCTTGACAATTTGAGAAAAATGTCACGTACCGAAGAAGAGACCACACATATTCCTTCCTTCAGGATGGTCGACGCCTCACTCTCCATCCATTAGCACCGGATGATATTCCTAATACCAATCCACAACAACAAAAGGCTGTTATGATTGTTAATGGTCGAGAACATAAAAGTGGTCTTGAGAAGCAAGAACTTGGGACGAGTTCTTTTGAAGCATGGGAGACTGATGTAGCGTGGATTCCAACTCCGAATCCTTTTAGGATTCTTTTCCTTTGCTTTATCTTTTTTAAGAGTTGATAAGAATTCTATTTCTTTTAAGACTCTTATTTTGACTCTATCTTTTATTAGGATAGTTTTTATCTTTATTAGGATAGGTTTTATCTTTATTTGAATAGTATTAGGTTATCATAAAAGCCCTATAAATAGGCACATTCTGTATGCAATTGAGGAACAACTTTTAATCAATAAAAATTATTCTTCAAAGTTTGAGATTTGTTCTCTTCTTTTCTTGGTCGTGGACTCGACTGTTCCGTGGATTCGGGAGTCCCTCGCTTTGATGTTTTCAAGCAACCTTCGTGTGGACCCCTCACAAGGTCCTTCGTCGGAGTTTTTGCGGTAACGCTTCGCTCTCACCAAGCAACGATGGTCCAGTTATCGTCATCACCGATCAACTTGGCCATTGCCAAGCACCAAAGTAAGCCCATTCCGCTATCTCGCTGCGTCAGGAAGATTACTTTAATTGTGTAATTATCTATCCCTACAGAGGCATAGGCGGCTCCAGGGGGAGGCGGGCTAGGCAATCGCCTAAGGCCTCCTCCCCAAAGGGGGCCTACATTTTTTTTTGAAGCAGCAATTTCACAGTAAAAAAAATTATGGACCTGGAGATGTTCATGACTGTCTGGAGAAGAATCAAATAAAACCTATAAAAAAATGTCACCATATTTCTAAGTCGCCTCTTTATCTCCTCTCTTCCACAAAAAAAATCTGGAAAAAAAATAAAACGCTCTCTCCCATCCACTTAGTATTTGCTAAGCTAATTTCATCTCTCTCAATTTCTAATATCATCTTCTTCTTCTTCTTCTTTCCACTTAATATTTTTCGGTGACTAAACCTGAAGCGATTTTACTAGTCACGACAAAGGGAGCCTGATCATTGCTTGAGCGAGGTTGACCTTTTTATTGCACCTACTCTTATTTTTTATGATTATTTTTTATTTGGTGAGAGAGAGTTAGCACTAGTGGTGACTAGGGAGCTTGTCTGGCCCTTGAGTGATGTTGTTATTGGCAATTAAAAAATTTATAATTTTTTATCCATGTGTACGAATAATTTCATGATTCATTGCATCAAAAAAATTTGTATATGATTCTTGATTCCATCTTCTGTAAAGTTTTATCCATATTTATCTTCATTCTTACAATGGAAAACTTTAGGACCCCTGACATAATATTTGTCATCTTCGACTATTTTGCATATAAATTATTATTTTTTATCCATATTCTGCCATCCAATTTTTTATAGTATAATCTGAAAACATCCAGAAACTTTGTTATAAATTTAGAACTTGGAGTTGCTTAGTATTAATTATATTGTATTTTGGATTTGTTGGATTTTGCATTATAAAAAGAATATATAGAGGGATGAGGGCCTCATTTTTGGGACTTGTCTAGGGCCTCCAAAATGTTGGAGCCAGCCCTATACAAAGGTTATGGGAAGAACTAGATCATTATCAGGTGTTGCCTTGGCACTGTAAAGAATAAGAAGCTCTGCACCAGAAGAATATCCAAGATAATTCACCATTTGATTTCTTGGCAGGTTTGAATGTTGGACTATAAAATCATCCGTAGAGAGATCCTTGGGAAGAAAATCCTACCAACGATGGGAAAAATGTACGTCCTAATAAACTGGAGAGAGCTGATAAATAATGACAACCTTTAGACCAGCGATTATGGTGACATCCACAAGTACCCGTACCCTCTCTTTGACTTCTGCCTCAGGAGCGAAGGGGGATCATGCAGGAAGAAGAAAACCCGAGAACAAAGACAAAATACAATGCACCAACTGTGGGAAGAAAAGACGATACACTCACTGTGCGGTAGAAGAGACATAGCAGGAGGTAATTGGAAAGCCTAACTAGGTGCTGGTATTGCAACAGCATGATACAAGTGGAAGATTATACTTTCCAGTGATTCTCCTTAACAGAGATTGAGAAACTTTGATGTGTACTCAGCCATAATGAGGCTACTTCCCCATTCACTTATTTTGAGCACTCAGGTATTGTCTGAGTTTAGAATAGTGCAAATTTGAATCTCCATGGGGTATATATACCCGATGGCCGGCAATAGGCATACAGTCTATCCGATGTGGGACTATACATCTGTCTCTAACACCCCCCAACACCCCCATCGAATTTATGATGGTATAACAATGTGAGTTTGATAAGTGCAAAATACAAAAGAAACTAACTGTAATCAACAATCAACTAACAACAATCAACCAACTAACACCCCCCTCAAACTCCCGAGGATCAACCATCAAGAATTTGCCTGGCAGGAAGGAGTGTTGCTGAACGTTATAGACCTTCATGAAGAAGTTTGCAATCTGCATCAGAGAAGTAATATGCGGTAGCGAGACGGTCCCCTAACATAGTGACAATCAACCTCAATGTGTTTCATCTTTTCGTTAAACACAATGTTGCAGGTAATCTGGAAAAAAAAAATAGTATTGTCACAATGCTGAGGGGTAAGACCAGAAACAGTAAGACCCATATCAGAAGCAAGCCAACTAAGCAAGTGATCTCAGCACTAGTAGTAGCCACAACCGAATATTCAGCCTCAGTACTAGATTCGGAAACCACATCGTACTTCTTTGGTTTCCAGGAAATTAAAGCATCGCCAAGAAACACACATAACACGTTAGTGGATCTCTGATCAGTAACATCACCAACCCAATCAGCATCAAAATAAGCACGGAGATCCAATGACAAAGTAGTAGAGAAGAACAAAGATCTGGTGCAGGTGCACCGTATATAGCAAAGAGGCCGCAACAGAGCAACATAGTGTGTAGTACCGAGCTTATGAACAAATCAACTGACAACATGATAAATACCAAGACTCCTGATGACGAGATAAATCAACATGCCAACTAATTGTTTGTACTGAGACGGACTCGGAATGCTATCTCTATCATCAGAACGCATATGGAGATTCAACTCGATAGGGATAGACATTATGTGAGTATCAATAAGCTCTGATACCATGTAAGAGTTTAGAATAGTGGAAATGTGAATATGTATTCATATGTGTGCCACCATGGGTTATATATATCCGATGGCCAACGATAGGCATACAGTTTATCTGATGTGGGACTATACATCTGTCTCTAACAGGTATATCTCATGCAAACTAGTTGCAGTTCGAGTTCCTAAAGTACAAGAATTATTAATTCGGGAGCTTGAGATCGTGACCGGTAACTTTTCTTTATTCTCTTGGTACACTTTACAATCTGGAACAGATAAGGTTAGGTTGCTAATGGTAATTGTAGAGATTTTAAGTGATTATTATTGCAATAGAGACTACATATATATAGGAGAGGCTAGCCTCCTCTCCTATCATTCTAGGCAATGTGGGACTAAAGCCCAATAACACTTAACACATATATCAACACTCCTCCTCAAGATGGGCGAAAGATATTCACTAAACCCATCTTGTCACATCCTCTCATCATGCTGATAGAACTAAGTCCCTTTGTCAGTCCGTCTGCTACCTGATCTTTGGTTGGAACGTAGCCCAGCTCTAGTACTCCTTTCTCCAGCTTTTCTTTGATGAAGAATCTGTCAATCTCGATATGCTTGGTCCTGTCATGCTGCACTGGATTGTTGGCAATACTAATAGCTGACTGGTTGTCACACCATAGCTTCATCTTGGCTCCCTGGTCCAGCTTTAGCTTCGTCAGCATATTCTTCAACCACAATAGTTCTGTGACTCCCAAGGCCATAGATCTATACTCTGTTTCAGCTGTTGATCTGGCCACCACTGACTGCTTCTTACTCCTCCACGAGACCAAGTTGTCTCCTACAAATATGCAGTAGCCCGATGTGGATCTCCTGTCGTCAGCACAGCTAGTCCAGTCAGAATCACAATAGCCCTCGATGCTTACATGATTATTTTTTCTGAAAATCAGTCCCTTTCCGGGAGCTCCCTTCAAGTACCTCAGAATCTGGTATACTGCGTCCATATGACCCTTCCGGGAGTCATGCATGTAGCGGCTCACTACACTGACCGCAAAGCTGATATCAGGTCGAGTGTGGCTCAAGTAGATCAACTTGTCCACCAATCTCTGATATCTATCCCGGTCAACTGGTTCTCTAGCTTCAGCATCCAGTTTGAACTTCTGGTCTATCGGTGTCGTAGCTAGTTTGCATCCAATTATTTCCATTTTCGTAAGCAGGTCCAGTGCGTACTTTCTTTGAGAAAGAACGATTCCCTCATTATCTCAAGCAATCTCAATCCCAAGGAAGTATCGAAGAGGGCCAAGATCCTTCACCTCGAACTCCTTGCCAAGCTTTCCTTTGAGTTGGACGATCTACTGCTCATCATCGCCTGTGATAATCATATCATCTACATATACCGCAAGCATGGTGATGTGGCCTCCACTTCGTCTGAAGAAGACAGTGTGATCAGCATTGATCTGCTGATATTCCATCCCTATCATTGCTCTCCTGAACCTGTCAAACCATGCTCGAGGAGACTGCTTCAGTCCATAGAGGAACTTCTTCAGTCTGCAGACCTTGCCTTCTGTCTGTTTTGTGCCGAATTCTGGTAGTATCTCCATGTACACCTCCTCCACTAGATCCCCATGAAGAAATGCATTCTTCACATCCAGTTGGTGTAGCTTCCACCCTCCATTGGCTGCCAGGGAGATCAAGGTCCTGACAGTGCTCATCTTCGCCACTAGTACAAAGGTCTCGTCATAGTCGATGCCGTACGTCTGACTGTATCCTTTTGCCACCAGTCGAGCATTATAGCGCTCAACTTGTCCATCTGGGTTCTGTTTCACAGTAAAAATCCATTTGCATCCGACTGCTCTTTTCCCTTCTGACAGTCTCACCAGCTCCCAAGTGTGATTTTTTTAAAGAGCTCCCAACTCCTCATGCATTGCCGCTTTCCACTTTGGATCGTTCTTGGCAACCTGCCAATTGTTAGGTACAGTAATACTATCCAAAGATGCTATAAATGCTCTATGAGAAGAAGAGATATGATCATAAGAAACAAACTTAGCAAGGTCCCAACCATATCTGTCCGGAAGATTTTTCGCATTACTGCGAGTAGTCCTTCGTGTAGATAGTGGTTGAGGAGAAGTAGAGGATTCCTTCGTGTAGATAGTGGTATGGGAGAAGTAGGAGGAATGATATTACCTGAGGAGGATGGTGGTGTAGATGAGGAGGATGGTGGTGTCTCAGGAGTTGGGACAGAAGGATGCAAGGGACTTAGCACTAGCACTGTAGATACTGGTCCTGCAGTTTGCTTCTCTCTCCTGCTATAGGTAAGTAACTCCCCTTGAGCCATAGGCCTGATACTTCTTATCTCCTCCCCCTGTTCTGCTTCACCTTCATGTTTCTCCTCAACCGTGTCTCTATGCCATACTTCTAGATCGGTTACCACCAAGTTCTCCATCTCCCCCTCTCGTCTTATACTGGTAGTATTAGGCGTGTTGTGCGAAGTTCCCTCCCGGCGGTAATATGGCTCATGCTCTCGGAAGTAGACATCCATACTAACGAACTTCTTCTTTTCTACTGGACTCCAGCACACATATCCCTTCTGAGTCGCTGAGTAGCCCACGGAGATGCACTTGACTGCTCTGGGATCAAGTTTTCCAACTGATGGTCTGTTGTCTTTCACAATGCACACACACCCAATACCTTTATTGAGAGTATCCCACTATTATTATCTTGTAATACTTCGCATGGGGACTTCCATCCCAGGACTTTTGAAGGCATCATGTTGATAAGTTGAGCTGCTGTCAATACTGCATGTCCCCATAGATTTTGTGGAACATTTATGTCGATCATCATACTTCTTGCGGTCTCTAGAAGGTGTCGGTTCTTCCTTTCTGCTACTCCATTTTGTGCTGGTGTGTATGCACAGCTGGTCTGGTGCTGTATTCCGTGTGCTGACAGGTACTCTACAAGTGTCCTGTTGGTGTACTCCGTTCTATTGTCAGACCTCAGTACCTTCACTACTGCATTATACTGAGTCTTGACATGTTTATGGAAGTCCCGAAAGCAAGCAAATACTTCACTCTTATTTTTTATTAAATATAGCCAGGAGACACGAGATACACAATCAACAAAGGAGACAAAGTACTTATATCCATTCATAGTGTAGTAGCATATGAACCCCAAACATCAGAATGTATTACCTCAAAAGAAGAGAACTCTTATGACCAGTACCAACATATAAGCTCCTAGTAAGTTTTCCTAACTCGCATGCATCACATACTAATTTCTGTTTATTTGATTTTGCATACATCTCTGGATACAATTTACTTAGAGTATCAAAAGAAGAATGTCCCATCCTCCTATGATGAAGTATCAAAGTATCTTCAGTCCGCTGCTGCAGCTCTTCCATTCCAGCCTTCTCTGCCATAGATATCAATGCTGATTCCAGTCCTTCCCGATCTAGGTACCACAGTCCCTCATGCCAGGTACCAGTCCCAAGTCTTTATCCCGTCCCTTTCTCCTGGAAGATCACCTTAGGAATATCAAAAGAAACAGTGCATTTTAGTTGAAAAATTATAGAACTAATAGACAAGAGACTGACTGGAAAGGATGGAGCATGTAACACATTGGATAATCTTACTAAACCTGTACAATTAACAGTACCCTTACCGACCACTGGTTGAAAAGTACCATCTACAGTCTGAATGGTGTCTGCTGGTGCTAGGTGAGTGTATGAAGAAAACTCACTAGCGTTTCCGGTCACATGCCGAGATGCTCCTGAGTCGATAATCCAGTCTGACGTTTTAAGGGAAGACATAGATGCAAGAGCGAGTGACTAGTCAGTACCTTCTGATGGGTGAACATACATAGCGGCGTTGCCTCCGAAGAATGAGGTGGATGTCTCCTCTGCTCCACTCCTCCTGTCTCCTTCGGTCGACGCTCTCTGCTTTCTCTCCAACAGGTCCAGCAATGCCTGATCCTCCTCAGTAAAGGTGCCACCAGCTCCTCCATTCCCTTCTGCCACCAGCAAGTTTGCCCGATAGCCTCCTCGACCGCCTCGTCGACCTCCTCGACCACGTCCACGTCCAATATATCCTCGTCCTCGTCCACCACCTGAGTCTCCCTCCTTAGGTGGTTTGGTACAAGCATATCGATGATGGCCCATCTTCCCGCAGTTGTAGCACTGCCGATTGTGTTGCCAGAGCTCTCCCTTGGATCCTGTGTCGCTCGAGCTAGCAGCTGTTAGTGCTGACTTTGCTTCGGGGGGACCACATGTCCCTGTCTGTAATCTGATCCGCGTCTCCTCCTGGATCATGGCTGAGATAGCCTCCTCGAGACTAGGGATCTCTGGTTGGGCGAGGAGTAAGTCTGTCCTCTGTGCAAATGTTGCAGTCAGCCCTTTGAGGAATTTCATCGTCCTCTCCTGCAGGCACACACATCTCTCCTTGTACTTCGGGTCCCCGCAGCTTGTCCGTTTCGAGGAGTGATCATAATCCAGCCAGAGACGCTCCAACTCCGTAGCGTACTCCTGCACCGTCTTCTCCCCTTGTACGGTGTCATCGATCTCCCCTTTTATCTGGAAGATCCGTAGGTTGTTTCCCACGCCATCATAGGTTCTCCTCAACTTCTTTCATACGTCTTTCACCATCTCAATGCCATCTACTGTGGAAGCAATAGACTGGACTAAGGAATTGAGAAGCCAGATGTAAATCACCATATGAGTGGATTTTCACTCGTCGCGTCCTGTCGAGCCCTCTTCCGGCTCTGTCTTCTCGCCCGTCAAGAATCCCTCTAGGTTCTTTTCTGCAAGGGTTCTTCTCACCCGCAGTGACCAACTCAGATAGGTGGCTAGTCCATCCAACTTCAGATCGATGGAGGGTAATTCCAACTTTGGCGGCGCTCGTGTCGTGCTATCACCAGCCGACACCTTTATCAACTTCATCACCGTCGCCAAATCGTCAGCATCCAGCTTCTTGAGGATCGCCTCCATCGATGCTTCTTCTCGATCACGTCATACTTGCTCCACGACTCACGCTTGTCCTCGTCGTCCTCTCCTAAATCCGAATATGTCTGGTTTCATCGGATCTAGACATCATCGCCATCTCCTTGAGAATCTCATATGAGATAAATCTTCAAGAACGATTTTAGGCTTCCCTACACTGTAGGTGCCACAGATGAAATAAATCTCAAGTTTAGGCTTACCTACACCGTAGGTGCCACAGATGAGATAAATCTCAAGTTTAGGCCTACCTACACAGTAGGAGCCCTAAAAGTGGTGTGCACGGAGGCACCCACGGCAGCAGCAGCAGCAGTAGCAGCCGCAGCGGCTCAGCGGCGGCTGCAGCGGCAGCGGGAGCGGCGCAGCAGTGGCAGCAGCACAGCCGCAGCGGCAGCGGCTCAGCAGCGGCAGCAGCAGCAGCGAGAGCAGCGGCAGCGGCGACGTAGGGGGGGAAAGGGAGGGCGAGGTTAAGGGTAGGGTTTGTGTGGAGAGGGTGGCTCTGACGGTATTCTAAGCAAGTTTTGGTTCTGATACCATGTAGAGATTTTAAGTGATTATTATTGCAATAGAGACTACATATATATAGGAGAGGCTAGCCTCCTCTCCTATCATTCTAGGCAATGTGGGACTAAAGCCCAATAACACTTAACACATATATCAACAGTAATGATTCACCTCTTGTTTGGAAAGGGATATATAATAAAGCTAGGGTTGCTAATGGTAATTATTCTTTGACAGAAGGTAATTATTCTATGTTCGCTCCAACTCGAACCATCGCTCCCTCGGGCCTTATGCCTCTGACACTAGCCACTTGAGCTAGAAATCATTGGCCATATGACCTCTATCCTAGAGGTTAAGAGATGCATTCCCCCAGGAGGTTGATAGTTCGAACAACAGGGCGCCATTTAATTCCCTTTATGGAGAATTAAGTAGGGTGGTGGTGGGTGCAGTACAGGTGCAGTCCGTAGGAGGCGGGAGCGGTGTGGTGACCCAAGTGGTGCGTCAATGCAAAGCGGGTGCAGGTGCGGTGCCAGTACGGTGCTGGTGCGGTCCGGTGCGGCTGCGATTGCGTGACGCCTCCGGGCCAGATGGGGCCTTCAGGAGTGGGTGGTGCCTTCAGGCAGATTTAGCCTTCAGACTGGGATGGTGCCTT
>JANAVB010014112.1:0-83804 GCA_029216955.1 Iris pallida
ATATTTAATGATGATGTGAGGTCAGGTAGGCCACACATAACAGAAGAAAAAAGAATAAGAAATGAGGCTTATTTTCCATCATGGTTGAGTATATATGTAAGACTTGAGAACTCTGTAATTACCTTTCTGTATATGCACTTGATTGAGAATGAGCTTAATTGCTTCTTTCGTGGTATTTAGGTCGATCGTCCAAACGCAAGACTTGAGAATGAGTCTATTAGAACGTTAGCCAAGGGACCAATTTATGCTGCAAAAATATGGTCAAGCTACTGTGTTAATGGGTTTAGGTTCAAGTCAACAACTTGCCCGATCAGAGACAACTTTGTGGATCTCGACTCCACCAAAAATAGCTGTTTGTGTATCAGATCTTCGAACTACAAAGATGTTAATACGGGCAACGATTTCTATGGCGTGCTACAGGAGATCGTGGAGCTGACATATAGTTATGGAATAGAGCCTGCTAAGATTGTGTATTCAGGTGTGATTGGTTCGATCCGATTGAAGGTCAAGGTTGGAAAGTAGACAAGCACGGTCTTGTTGATATAAACTATCGGCATCGATATCAAGCCTATGAACCATTTGTCCTATCAAGTCAGGCTCAGCTCGTGTACTTCACAAGTTATCCTAAATGGGGAACAACAAGGTCGGACTGGTGGGCAGTATGCAAGACCAAAGCTAGAAATACCTTTGAGGTTGACGATATAGCTTATCAAGAAGATGAACTACATCTTGTAACAAATATTATAGAAGTGGACACGACGGAAGTTCCTCATTACACATCTAATTGTGTAGAAGAAGTAGAATTATCTGAAGAGGAAGATGCAGATGAAAGTGAAGATGTAGAGGAGGAGGAGGAAGAAGAAGTAGATGAGCTAAACGAACTAGATGAATTTTCAGAAGAGGATTAAATCTGTACGTTTATTTTATCATCATATTTGACACTTTAGTGACACTTCTATCATATAAATCTGTGACACTTCAGTGACACTTTATTGACACTTTTATCTGTGACTATGATATTTTTCAAAAATCTGTGATGTCTATCATATAAATATGTTTTTTTGTTGTATTGTCATATGTTATTATCAGGTATGACTAGACCATCTGGACGATGTGGAGGATTTTATATTAGGCAGTCCCGTCAGCCTCGGGCTGGGGATGGAGATTCCGTACCCTCATCCTCATCTCCGAGTACGCCATTGTACCGTTCTGTTCCCGGTCCATTACCGGGACAGGGCAGTTCCAGCCGGTTGGTGACTCCTCCCTCGTCGTCTAGCCTTCCTGATCCCGCGTCTAGCATCCCTGATCCCCCGTCCAGTATTCTTCCTGCCGACGGCTCCATGGGGGGAGCCGACACCGAGCATATGAGGAATGCGATCAGACTGATCCTGCCCAGGCAGGAGGTGAGAGCGACCCTCCATGCGCTCCCCCGGGCGAGACGCGTATGGAGATTTGGACGGACGGGCCTATGAAGTAAGTTAATTAATTAATATATATTTTTTAAATGATTATATGTACATATATATTCATGAAAAATTATTATTGTATAGATATCGGCCTTCTGCAGTACAGAGACAGCTGGGGGTATTTCTGAGGCAGAACTATGGTGGGCCTTGGATTAACTACTCAGATGCTCCCGCAGATAGGAAGGCCTTTTGGTTCGTCCACTTCAAGGTAAAAAATTTATTTATTTTTAAATTTTAATAATCATTTGTGCATATTATACAACTTTTGTATTTTACTTCTTGTAGAGGACCTATTTCTATCTACCACACCGGGCGACGAGGATCGAGGGCCAATTTTCTGCCGTCGCAGCCAAGTTCATTCGTGATGCGATCCACGACCAGAAGTCTCATGATCGCTCCGGACAGCCGATCCATGGTTGGATCACGCCAGAGCAGTGGGCTGCGATGAAGGCTAGATTCAGCGAGCCCAAGTACCAGGAGCGGTCTGACAAGGCCAAAGTGGTGCGGTCGAGCGCCGGTAAGTGGTGTGGTGGCTCTATTCCGATGATGGAGCATTTTCGTCGTCTGGTACATTTTCTATGACGGACATTAATTTATATATAGTTCGATAGAATGTTTAATACTAATAATAGATAATATATTTTTACAGGTAAAAAAGGGTGAGGACCCGAACATAGTCACCGTACTTCCTGGTCACCCATCGGAGGGCTGGGGAGTTCATTGATGAGAGGGCGACGCAGGCATATGTACGTTCTATTCTTTATATTAATTTACTATAATTTAGAAAACAGAAAAATAGATATCAATATGGACTTTAGCAAACACTTACACGTTAGCAAACATGTTCTAGGCCGAGTTTGTTCGGCTACAGGAGGAGGCGGCTGCTGCTGCTAGTACGCAAGCAGAGGGAGGGGCTGGTACTTCCTCCGAGCCGCCTACAGCTCCATCGCCGGACGAGCTCTGGATGACCGCCGTTGGCGGTCTTCAGAAGGGTACGTACTACGGTACGGGATCCTATAGCACGTATTTAGCTTCGGAGTCATCCCGGGCCCCCTCTGTCAGTGTGCAGTCTCCGGCTTTGTAGGCGTCGTCACGAGCTGAGGACATTCGTCGTCAGATCGAGGAGCTGCGTCGCGAGTTGCAGCAGCAGATTTCTGATACGGTCGAGCGACGATCCGACCCTCCGATCGTTACCGGACGATTTGATGCGGTCGAACGCAGTATACAGGAGCTGATGAGTCTGCATCAGGCTACAGCTGCCAGCTTGCACACGCTCTCCGAGTCTATGCAGCGCACAGAGCGTAGACAGGTCGAGCTTGTCACGACCCGTACCCGGTTTTCTGATACGAGACGTGTCCAAGCCAGCCTACGCCGCAGAGTCGGCGGTAGAACGCTGTCAAGACCGCAAGAAACAAATGCTCAAAGATAAATAATATTGCTGCTCATTCACATTTCTAAGTTTATTATAATATTTATAATTAAAGAAAGTACAAGATTTATAATTAATAAAATTGATACAATGCTTTCTATTTCTAGGTTTGTCTTCAGCATACCCAAGTCCTCCCCAGTGTTAAGAGTGATCGCGGCTAAACCTATAAAATGTTGGTTATCCAGTCAGGATTGGAACAAGTACACAAACCGACGGCAGTGCAAAACATAATAGAATCAACAAGACATGAAAATAGCATATGGAATATGAAAACTGTAAGATAACTGATGTCATAGCACGATAGAGAAATAAACAAGGAAAAACTAATAAAAGACATCTATCTAGGTGGTGTGAAATATCTGTTTCAACATGTGAACGGCTAGGGGATAAATCCGGCATCTACACGTGCCGTGTGCAGATGCTATTGTTCACGAATAGACATCTTGGGATATTTTCTGGGTAGTCCACATGCCTACTAAGATATTTCCCCTCCCGACTACTCCGTGTGACGAGCGTGTCAACAAGCAGCAAGATATATGTATAGACATGAAATGAAAAGACTACTATGAATCGGAAAGCAATCAGAAAGTGCACTTGCCTGAGGTCCTTAGCTGGAGAAACCAATAACAATATACCACTCACGAGCCACAATCAATCAACACATGCAGAAGTCTCCGGATGCTGAAATAAACATTACCAATGTTCTTAAAATAGTCAAATTAGCTAGGATTGCCTGTCCTTAAGTCCAATTCTGGACAAAGGGGCAAAACAGTAATTTTGGACAAAAACGATGTCCGCCGTTGGACCCATTTTGCACCGAAAAGCGTGCCAGAGTCAACGGTCTCTAAAGTCATCAAACTACATGTCTGTGGATCCAGTTTTCCGATACGAACCCAACCGTATGTCCAGAGTTGGATTCCGGCGGGCCGTGCACAAAATCGCCCGTTGAGTGGAACCGCGGGGCCCGCAAAATGACGTCGATTTCAACTATCTCAGAATCGGACCAAACTTGGCATACAGGACCAGAAAAATGATACGGTTCTGCTGGCGCAAGTTTCGTCTCGATCTGACGAGCGTGCACGAAGTTATGACCGAATTTGCATTGGACGGATACGGGGCGATTTCGACGGATACGCGTCGAATTCGTCGCGCACACGCGACCAATTTGAATTCCGTCAAAGCACACACGACCACGAAGCCGTTACGCAGCTTTCGATGTTTTCGGTGCGCGACCACGTCGTCCGGAATGGCAGGACGGACGTCGTGTGGAGCGATTTCTATGTTTTTAAAACAGATTTTTCTCTAACTTTGAAGTTAATTTAACAGCGATATAATTGATGAAAAATAAATCTATAAACAGGGTTTCCATCTCGTATATGTTGTCAAAATTTGCCTTCAAATGGATTTTTGAAATCATGCATGGTTTGGGCGAAAACTGGCCGCGAACTAGGGTGTTTGGACTGAACTTTACGTCCTGTTTTGGACAGGATTTTGTCAATCTTCGGACTCGGTTCGTGGCGCGTGTCGTGCAAAGTAAATCTAGCTAATGGGATCGAAACGAAGATGGTAAGGTTAGAAGCATACCAAAGAAAATGGCTCGACGATTAGTCGAGCGTGCGCGAAGAAAACGCACGGCAAAAACACCTCGGCCGACTGCACTAGCCGCTGCTTTTGCGCGCTGACCCGGCATGCGCGCGCTGGTCCGACGGCCCGGCCGGTCGACGGCGCGCCCAGGGCGGTGCGTGCGCCCGCTGAGGCGCGCCCAGGTGGGTGGCGGCGCTAGGGTTTGTTTTCTCGCGGCAGTTCTGTTTGTCTCCCTCGATTCCTAACGTTTACGCATATATATGCATAGGTGAAGTCCTTCTCGGGTTGTTGGGCTCCTGTGGGAAATTAGTTTGGGGTGGGGGCTGCTCTTCGCGTAAGGGAGGGGGTCGGGGAAACGTTTAGGTGGGCTCGGGTTCTAAGAGCCTCTGCTGCTAAGTACTCGTGGGGGTCGGGGTTCAAGCCGAGGCCGAGAGCTATGCTGGTTGGGGTGCGTTTGTTACTAGCAAACTAGTAACTTAAGGGGGTCAGGCTTGGGGCCTTGCTTGCTGCGCTGGCTCCAATGGGGTGCTCTATCTTCTCTAATTCTATTTGCTGGATCAGTTTGATTACAGAACTCAAATGACTGGGTTGTTTATTCTTCTATTTCTTTTTCTTTCTTTCATATATAAAAAATCTATATATACATATATACATCTATGTATACATGTATATATTCCTATATTATTCATATAATCATTTATTCACAAAATCTTTTCATATATTTAAAAAGACCCATATATATGCATATACACACACAACCATATATATATATATGTATATATATGATATATATTTATATTACTTACACCTATGCACGTATACATATATTTTTTATATACATACACAAATACTTTTACCTATAATATATATATATATATATATATATATATATATATATATATATATATATATATATATATATATATATATATATATACCGACACTTATATATTCGTATACATTTATACATACATACACAATATTATTATATATTTACTTATATATATACGCACACATATTCTCTATATATATTTTTACAATATACCTTTACATACAAATACAAATATTCACATGTATATTATATATATATGAATATACATATACCTACATACTCACGTATATCTATATACACACACATATATTATATTTATATATTCACACTTATATATTATACATTTATAAATTTACACATATCTTTTTGTTAACGAAATAATATTGGTAATTCTAATAGTAGTAAATAATGGATATTTTAATAACCACAATAATAATGTTAATATTATACAACCTCAACGAAGTAATAATAAAATAACAAATTTTTAATAAGCCAATGATTAATTATTTATAAAATCTAAAATAAGCAATAAAATAATATTTAAAATATTTCAAAATTTTCGGGAAGGGGAGCTACAGAGCTGGAGGGATCGCAGAGGAGCATGTCTGCCTCACTCACTCAGGTTTCGGCTTCGCTTGAGGCGAGTACTGAGAGGGTGGTGAGTACCCTTGCCAGTTATGGTGAGCGACTGCGTGAGCTGGAGCAGATACGTCCTCCCGGTCCATCGACGGCGCCGACTCCAGACATTGCACTGCCTCCTACTACCCCTACGGTGCAGCTCACCCAGGAGCAGTATGATTACATTCTATCCCAGATGCGCGGCAGGGGTCCTCAGTGATCCAGTATATTTTTTTTATCATCTTTGTATTTATTGGCCCTATGGGCCCATTGACCGTTCTGTACACTGATTTTCATTATTATTTGACTCTGTTGGACATGTACGTTTGTTGGACATGTATGTTTGTGATATTTAATTTGTTGGTATTTTCTTTGAGTACATGTATGATATTTAGTTGTAGACTGTTATGATGCATGGGAGACTGTTATTCATCTATTAGTTATAGACTGTTATGATGGGAGACTGTTAATTGTGATAATATCTGCGACGGGGATGACAAATATACCTACGCTGGGTTATAAGCGATGATCTGATATACAAAGGAGGTGCTGCCCAAATTTTAAAAAAATATAATGTGTATTTTTGTGATGCTGTGTGTCTGTGAACACAGACACACTGTAAACACAGACACACAGCATAACAAAAATACCAAATATATTTTTTTATTTTTTTTAACATCTGCGACGTATAGCGACGTTCTGTGACATCCTGTACACGTCGCTATACGTCGCACAATAGTGACATAACGTCGCTATCCGTCGCTATAATGCTGACGTGTATGTGACCACCTAAGAGCCAACGTCGCTAACGTTGTCGCTAGGCGTCGCTAATATGCTGACGTGGCTGCCATGCCATGTCATCATATGTAAAGTTTATGGCGTCGCTAAGGGGTCGCCCTACGTCGCTATAATGGCGACGTATGCGGACGTCGCTATCTGTCGCTAATATTAGCGACGTCTAGCAACACTAGAAGGGACGTCGCAACTAGCGACGAATTGCGATCAAATTGTAATCTGCGATAAGCCTATAAGCGACATCCATATTTCGTCGCTACATACGTCGCTAATAGAAATTAGCGACAGATTTGCCCTTTTTAGCGACGTACTCTGACGTCGCTAAAAGGGGTTATTTTAGTAGTGAATGTCCACATAATCATATTTTCTTCCTGCAGTTTAATAAATAACAATAAATACACAGAAGCACATTTTCATCCTGGGTTCGTCGACCCCTTCGGTGGAACACTCAACACCGGTACATCACAATATACATATGTATCTACACAAACAAGAGTAAAAGTCTAAAAGAGTAAAATATTAAAAGTCGGTAATCGTCGATCCAAAGTATACAACCAATATCCACATGAATCCACAACCAATAATGAAAGTCTACACAAACAAATAATCCACAACCAATACTGAAACAAGATAAACAAACACTAAAAAAACTGTCCTAACTCGGACTACTGCAGATCTGGAGGAGGGGCACTGCCGCGCCTCAAGGATAGGAACATCTCGTACTCCTCCCGTGAAATTGTCACCGATGAAGGTAGTGACGTCGTGGAGTCGGAGGTAGTGACGCCGACGGAGTCGACGACGATGAAGGTGCACCCGGAGGACAACAACGCTCCAACGCTGCTAGTCGTTTGTGGTAGGAATGCATGGTAGATAACAGCCTCGTACTGCTATCAACCATCGAATCCTGCATCAACGTGAGCCTCTCGCCCATGGACAGCTGTGATGCCTGCAGATCCGTCACGTTGCGCTCTGTCGACGCTCTAAGATTAGTGACACCCCGCTCTGTCCTCTCAGTCACATCCTTGAGCTCCATTATGCTGCAGTCGAGCGTATCTAATCGTGCTATGAGCGCAGCATCGTCCGTCTGGTGCTGCTCCTGGATCCGTCGTAGCAGCTCGTCGCGGACAGACTCCACCATATGCTGGACTCGGACAGACTCCTGGAAGGGCTGTGGGCCATGCACACTAGCATGGGAGGCCCTAGAGGACTGTGTTGCAACTAGGGCGCCATAGGATCCTGTACCGTAGTACGTACCCCTATGGAGACCACCAGCGGCGGTCACCCACAGCTCGTCCTCCGACGGAGCTGGAGCGGACTACGAGGAAGTATCGGGCTCTCCCGCAGCATGTGCACTAGCAGCCGCCCGCTCCTTAAGCCGTTCAAACTCAGCCTAGAAAGCATGGATACTCTATAACTTCTAATGTCTAATGTACTTATTATTACTAACTACATGAATATCTATTTGCATGCATATTTACTAAGTTATATCAAAACTAACACGAAGTATTAAAATTAATAAATAGAATTATAATACTTACATAGGCCTGCTCTGCCCTCTCGTCAATAAGCTTCCCGCCCTTCGGATGTGTGGCCAGGAAGACAGTCACCATATTGGCGTCATCACCCCTCCTTACCTGTAATTAAATATATCACCTTTTACTAATTTATCGGAGTTGCATTAAAATAATATTTCTGAAATAAAAAAACATACCAAACGACGAAAATGTTCCGTCATCGGAATCGACCCACCGCACCACTTTGACCCCTGCTTCCTAGCCGCCTTGGCCTTCTCAGACTTTTTCTTGTACCTTGGCTCGTCGAATCGAGCCTTCATCGCAGTCTACTGCTCAGGGGTGATCCAACCTTGGATCGACTTTCTGGCACGATTACGAGTCTTCTAATCATTAATAGTGTCGCGGATCAGCTTAGCAGCGACGGCAGGAAATATCCCCTCGATCATCTCGGCCCGGTGTGGTGGATAGAAAAACATATCCTAGAAGAGTGCAAACCAAATATTTATCAGTTATATATAATATACAAAAAATATATGATTCATGTTAAAAGAAAATATATTTTAACCTTGAAGCGCACAAACCAGTAGGCCTTCCTCTCGTCCGGAGCATCAGAGAAGTTTATCCAAGGACCACCATAATTAGTCCTCAAGAAGTGGCCTAGGCGTCTCTGTACCGATGGAGGACGATATCTATACAGACATATTATATTCATGAGAAAAGTTCATTTATGATAAACACAGGAAAAAAATGATAAACCAAAATACTTACTTTGTACCGTCGACCCAGATCTCCGTCCTCGTCTCCTCCAGAGGTGCGCATGCATCATTTGCCTGATACTGGTCGATCGTCGGCTCAGCCTCCTCCATCTGCTCATCTGTCTCCATCTTCGTATCAGCAGGAGGAACGCTAGACGACGGAGAAGTCTTAGGCCTGGAACTACTCGTCCCAGGAGATATGCCACGTAGCATCATGGCAGACGGAGGTACTGTCCGATACACAGGAGTACTGGATGACAAGGATCCAGAGCCGGTACCAGTAGAAGGTACCGAAGGAGTACCCTATCCTCTGCCAGTAGTACCCCGTGCCCCATGTCGGGACACGCGGAACGATCCGCGATGACCTGTCATACCTGATAACAACATATGATGAGATACAACAAATAATAGTACATTAGAAATATGAAAGTATAACAACGACAAGATAATAACCAAGACAACATATGATGAGAAAATTGACAAGAAACATCTAAGTCCAGATAGTATATTCTACAAGAAATATCTAAGTTCAGATAGTACATTCTACAAGAAACATCTAAGTCCAGATAGTACATTCTAAAAGAAACATCTAAAAAATGAAAGTACATCTCTATCAATCATCTTCAGAATATTCATTTTGTTCGTCTTCCTCGACCTCATCTTCCTCTTCCTCCTCCTCCTCATCTTCAGTTTCATCTTTGCCTTCATCGGCTTCGCCTTCTTCTTCGGATAATTCTAAATCTTCTACATTAGTCGTGTAATGCGTAACTTCCGTGGAGTCCACATCAACAATATTGGTTACAAGAGGTAGCTCGTCCTCCTGATAAGGTTTTTCGTCAACATCAAAAGTATTTCTAGCTTTAGTCTTGCATACTGCCCACCAGTCAGACTTTGTTGCTCCCCGTCTCGGATAAGCTGTGAAGTACATGAGCTGAGCCTTAGTTGATAGGACAAATGGTTCGTAGCCTTGATATCTACGCTTGTAGTTTATATCCACAAGACCATGCTTGTCAATTTTCCAACCTTGATTTTTAATTGGATCGAACCATTCACACTTGAACAACACGATCTTTGCTGGTTCTCTGCCATAATTATATGTTAACTCCACAATCTCTCGTAAGATGCCAAAAAAATCATTTCCTGGATCGACGTCTTTGTAGTTCGAAGATTTGATACACAAATAACTGTTTTTCGTGGAATCAAGATCCAGGAAGCTATCTCTGATCGGAGCATTTGTCGACTTGAACCTAAAGCCATTGACATTGTAACTTGGCCATATTTTAACAAAAATAATTGGTCCCATGACAAGAGTTCTAATTAATTCAATCTCTGGTGAAATTAGACGATCGACTTGAATACCAAAGAAGATATAGTTTTTTATTGTGCAGTTGCATTAGAAGAGGCCAGTAATTACCGAGTTGCTTACATATTCGCTCAACCAAGAAGAAAAATGATGTCTTATTTCTTGTTTTAATGCTTCGTCTGTTAGGTAGGGTCTAACTGACCTCAACTCATCATTATATGTGCTGAAAAACAACGAAGCAACTACCGATTAGTACAATAATATTAGCTTATACTATTACATTGAGATGACGTAAACTCATCATTAATTACTTACCCCTCTAGCTTCTCCACTTCATCCTCATCGCAATTGAGTAATATATACAACTGAGCAGCCCTTAGCTCTTCGTCATTCAAATATCTCTTCTTCATTTTTTCCAAAGGCTTTCCGGATGCATTGAATACTTTCAGTATTCCATCATTAGATTCTTGATATGATCCGTCGTCGTTTCTCTGAGCCCTCGTTCTATTCGTAGCAACTTGAGGTTTGAAATACGTCGAGCAGAAGTTTGTAATCTCCTCGAGAATATAGGCTTCACAAATAGAACCCTTGACCCGAGCCTTATTTTTCACCTTCCTCTTTAGGTGGTTCAAATGCCGCTCAAACGGGTACATCCACCGATAACCGACGGTCCCACCAACACGTGCCTCGTAGGAAAGATGAATTGACAAATACTCCATGGAGTCGAAGAATCCTGGAGGAAATACCTTCTCGAGCTTGCACAGTGTTACCGTAATATCGTTCTCTTGCTTTTCTAGACGATCGACGAGCAACTTAGTAGAATAAAGATCTCTGAAGAATATGCTAAGCTCGGTCAATGGATCCCAAACAACCTAGGGTAAGAATTCCCGAAATGTAATCGAAATTAACCTCTCCATGAATACGTGACAATCATGGCCCTTCATACCTGTCAGTTTGTTCTTCTTGAGGTTGACGCATCTTCTCAAGTTCGAAACATACCCGTCTGGAAATTTCAGACCTTGAATCCACCTACAAAGTCTGACTTTATCCGCCTTCTCCAGTGAGAAAATTGCCTTAGGCTGCTTCAACTTCCCATTCTCCTCCTCTATCAAATGCAATACAGGACGTCTACATATTTCTTCCAAGTCCAATCTAGCCTTTGGATTGTCTTTCGTCTTTTCCTTTACGTCCATTACAGTATTAATTATGTTGTCAAACGCATTCTTCTCGATATACATGACATCAAGGTTATGTCTAATCAGATTGGTGCTCCAATATGGCAGATCCCAGAATATACTCCTCTTCGTCCAGTTATGAGTGCGACCAAATCCGTCACACTTATAGCCCGTAGCCGGCTCTTCAATATCCCTTGGTAAATCTTTTACCTCTTTCCATATCGTGTATCCGGGCTACCTTGGCGGGGGATTAGCCTTCTCCACAATGCCAGCATGAAAAGCATTCATGTTCCTCCGGTACGGATGATCCTTCGACAGAAATTGTCGATGACAATCGAAGAAGCACGGTTTGCCTCCGTGTTTCAAACGGAAAGCTTTAGTGCGGTCCATACAATATGGACATAAAAGATGACCATACGTGCTCTATCCAGATAACATACCATAGGTCGGAAAGTCGTTGATGGTCAACATAAGTGCTGCCCGCATCTGAAAATTTTGTTTTCTAGATACATCGTACATGTTGGAACCTACTTTCCACAGTTGATTCAACTCATCAATCAATGGCTATAAATACACATCGATGTTCCTTTTCGGATTATTCGAACCTGGGATAATAATGGTGAGGAACATATACGGAGTCTTCATGCACATCCAAGGCGATAGATTGTACGGAGTGACGATCACAGGACAACACGAATACTGGGATCCCGAAAGTCCGAATTGGGTAAAACCGTCGGAGCAGAGACCCAATCTGACATTACGCGGATCAGAAGAAAAATCTGGATACTCTCGATCAAAGTGCTTTCATGCTTCTCTATCAGATGGGTGATCCAACACTCCTTCGGTCTGTTCTCGCTTATGCCAACTCATGTTTTCTGTAGTTTCCTTCACCATAAACAATCGCTGCAACCGTGGCGTCAACGGCAAGTAGTGCATCGAATCGGTAGGCTTCCTTTCACAGACAGACTTTTCTCTACCACTGCCCTTGTAGCGATCAGCACCACAAAATCTGCAGGCGTCTTCATTCTTGTCGTCTTTGTAGAACAACATACACCCGTTGCGACATGCATCGATTTTCTCATATCCTATCCAGAGCGATCTTACCATCCTCTTAGACCGATAAAAGTCTTTAGGCAACTTAGCACCCTCAGGCAATATTTCTATAATCAACTCCATAAGTCGGTTGCAGCAATCTTGCGACATATTAAAATCAGACTTGATGCTCAACAATCTTGTAACCACCTCCAACGGTGAATGATCCTCACAAACATGATATAATGGAGTCCTTCCATTCTCCAGCAACTCCATAAACTTTGCAGCATCGGCGTTCGGTGCCTCCTCAGGTGCATCATGATTGTTCAGATCGAAACTAGGCCCCGCCGCCTCAAAAATCATGTTCACCAACCCATCGTCGTAAGCAGCGTGGTTGTAGACATCCATATAAGGCTCATACTCCGATGCTAAGGAAACAAGTTCTCCGTGTGCGCTCCACTGATATTAATTCGGCTTGAAATCCTTCGAGTATAAATGATACGTGACTTCCACTTCTGGATGATATTTCAAGTTGCGACATCTCACACACGGACACTTAATTTTGGTACCATCCATGTACTGAGGGAACGCCTTGGCAAACTGCAGGAACTGTTGTACACCCTCTATGAATTCATCCCGTACACCGCACATGTCATCCGAATGACGGTTGTACGTCCACGAACAATTCCGCAGATAGTAATTCAGCTCCATATCTATTTGAAGATAATTCTGTAAGATAGATACAAGCACATCGTTGAAACACATGCATATGAATGTATCTATCCTCTTTATCCAAGAGATGAGTTAGAGGCTATTTATAGCATGTCAAAAAATAAAGTCTTGCATTGTCAAGTTAAAGGTTTAAATATAAAGATGTGATATATGTCAGTATTTTCACCCATATTAATCCTAGTCTCTTTAGCAAAGTGTTTAATCAATAAATTTGGTAGATTCGTGTCCATATCAAACATGGACATGGGCTAATGTATAAAGTTTAGCAAGCTCGGGCTTGGACCTTAGGGTGTAGCCCTCTGATAATGTATCACAAGAAGCTCTCAAGTCTCCATTTGAAGTCTAATATTGAACAATATATGTGATAGGGAGAACAAGTAAAAATGTAAAAACAGACAGATGTGTGATAACGAGAAACCTGTCAGACAAGTATACAAACAACAAGGATACTAGGTGTCACGACCCGCTCCCGCTTTTCGGGATACGAGTACGTGGCCAAGTCCAGCTTACGTCGCAGCATCGGCGGTAGTATGCTGTCTGGGCTCAATATAAATGTCAAATATAACGAATATCTCTATTTTGCTCATTCACAATAATTATTTTAATTACAAATCCAATAATTATATAAATTATTTTTTGATACAAATCCGCTACCTGTGACTATTCTATTTAGAATCTATGGTTGGCCTCCAAGATAGCTCTAACTCCACCCGAAGGAACCCAAAGCAAGAGAGCAAGTCATCGAGAATAGTCATCAAGAATCTGTCAACTGAAAAATAATTATTCAGTCAGGATTGGAGCAAGATCACCATAACACTACATTACACAATATATCATACAAGCATGAAGGAACGATAAAAAAGAATTTATAGGCATGATATTGTATGATAAGAAAGTACCTTTAAGATATGATAACAATATGAAGGTAGACTTGGCATACCACTAAGACATGATGACAATAAGAAGGTAGACTTAACAAAAGAAGAACAATAGATAATAGAGCAACAATAATTAAGTCACGTGTACTGTGTGTTTTAGAATACCAACTTTCAGCATGTGGATGGCTTGGGATATCCGTCAGTCATACGTGTGGTGCATGACTGATATTATACAATCAATGTATAGGGGGTCTGTATTCAATTCGTTGACCACATGCTTACTTGTTGTATTCCCCTGTCCGACTCACTCACAATATATGTCCACTACGATAAACATTAGCAATACGATAAACTATAAACAGTAGGAAACAATGAGTAAGGTGTGAACATGTATGTATATCTGTAACACCCACTTTTCTAAAATGAGGGTAATTTTGAACTTTTATAATTTTGATTAATCGATAATAAGATTTAACTCATGTTGTGATTTTTGGTAATTTTTTAATCAATTTAAAGCTATTTAAAATATTAAATTGTAATTTTGATGGTTAACTAGTTAATTCCTAGTTTTGCTAAGCTTAGAGACTAACCATGGGGACCTAACCATGTGATTAGAATGACTATTTACAACTTTTTAGGCTAATGATATTTTGGTCATTTTGTGACTTTTAAATTATTTAGGATTTTGATTAATTGGTAAATTTTAGATTATTTTAATAATATTTAAATTAATGTATTATGATTTTGGTTATTTTTCATATTTTAATATTTTGGGAAAATTTTATATTTTTAATATTGTTTTTATTGGATTTGTTTAGTCGGGTTTGAGTTTCGTCTCATTCCGACTTGTATTGTGACCCGGGTAGCTTGAACTCTAGATGGGATCCAATATTAAGTTAAACATGGCTCACAAGACCCAACATTAAGTTAGTTAATTAAACTAATTTTTATCATGTTAGAATGGTTAAGTTAGAGACTCAAAACTAGATCATTTTGACCCCAAACTTGAACCTAGTCTAGACTTAACCATATGAGACTAGAGAGGAGAAATTAGGACATTTCCCATTAGCCCTAATAGACTCTTTATGGCAGCCACCTTTAGGCGAGAATGATTTATTTCATTCATTACAATCTTGTCTTTTTTATTTTCCTTTTGTTCTTCTCCAATTTTAGAGAGCATTCCCATTGATTTGATCTCCAAATCAAATCATTCCTTCACCAAACCTTCCCTCAATCATTCCCATTCTCCAAGGGAAGGGTGCTACCAAGAATTGGAAGAGGAGTGCAAGAAAGAGTGTCCACTTTAAGGGATCTTCGTATCGGAGCCGTGTCCTAAAGGATTTTATTGGGATTCCACTCGCAATAGGTAAAACCCATCCTATAAATTGATTTCCTTTGCATATAAATTAGTTTTGAATCCGTAGGATCCATCCTCATGTATGTGTCCCATTTAGATTCAAATTTGAGGCCATTTGGAGCTCTCTTGAGGATTTTAGATATGTATCTTGTGTCCTACTTGATAGATCCCAAATTAGGACACCCCATGTGTATGTATGTATGATAATAGTTTAAATAGATATTTAAATTCAGTTTTATAATGGTTAGAGAGTGGATTGATCTTAGTTAGGATGGTTAGAATGAGTTTCATTTGGATACCTATGTTTGTATCTAAGTATCTTGGCCTATATGTGTACTTTTGTCAAATCCGTCATAATTTTCATCCACGTTTTTATTAACCAAAGTAACTTAGAAATGTCATAACTTTTAGCTTAGAACTCCGATTTATCTTCCGTTTTTTTAAAAGAACCGTATCGAAGTTAGCTTTCCAAATATATATTTTAATAAGCCAAATTCTTTCTGTAACTTTCTGTAGAATTATTTGAGTGTCAGCTGTACGAAAGACGAATGTATTTCAGTATTTTCGCGATTATGGGAGCTTCCGGACACGAAAATGCGATCCGTTTAAAGTTTCGGAAAGCTAACACAAAGGGCTACGACATACTTTAATCCTAGAATTTAGTGAATACCCAATTGGTACAGTATTGGTTTTAAGTAGAAGAGTGACTATACGATATATGTATTTTGTGTAACCTATGAGCCTATGTAGTATGGATATTAAATGAATATAGAGTATGTAATGCATGATATGTTAAATGAATGAAATGATATATATATGATATATATTTTCTTTACATTAATGTATATATATGGTTGAATACAAGCATGTAGGAATGCAATTAATATAATGCATATAAGCAATGCATGAATGAAAGAATGATATACAATATATGCATGAAGATATATATGTAATGATAGATATGAATGCATAATGTATAAATATTGTAATACAATATATAATGATAACATATATGGTAATGTAGAGTATATGATGCAAGCATGAATGAATGGAGGAAATACATGTATATAGGTAATATAGAATGTAATATATGAATGCAAGCATACAAGATAATGTATTGTATCCATATATGATGTATTCAACTTAAAGATAATGTAATATATGAAAGGAATAAATGATAATATATAACATGATATGTAAGGTAATGCAAGGTATGAAATATATGATGTGTGCATGTTTGTATATCTCTATGTTAATGTATGAAATGATATGAATATACAATGTATGCATATGTATAAAACATGTTGGTAATGTATAGATGCATGAATGAAATGAATGTTTGTAATATGTTAATATAAATACAAGTATCTAATATGCATGAATGTAAGTATAATATAATACAAGTATACATGTATGTATCATGTAAATGTAATATACATGATATGTATGTATACATGTATACAAGGTAAGTTGTATGTATGTATTTCTATAAACTGAGTTAACCTATAACCTTTTACACACATGCATTCATACACCCTTTGACATCATGTATCCCATGTCACATACACCTACCTATCACTAAATTTTAGAACATTAACACATATCCTTTCACACACATGCCAAACACACACATACTCACTTACTCTTTTACCTCTCTTTCTCTATCTCTATATATATGTATGTGCCTATATATATAGCTTTCCTATATATATCTATGTATATGAATATCTGAATAGTGATGCATATATATATATATATATATATATATATATATATATATATATATATATATATATATGTGGGATGTACATATAGGTAGCCTATATGTTCTGAGTGTACTACAATATATTAGATATATATTGTTATGTGTATATGTGTTTGTGGTTTGGCTTAGGCATGATATAGCCTATAGCCTAGGGCTCTTAGCCTATGGTGTGTCTGTTTGCCTAGTGAGAGTTTAGTTAGACTTGTTTAGTCTTGATTAGGCCTAGAATAGACTAGTTAGACTAGTATAGACTTGTTTGGTTTAGGTTTGACCTAGTTGACCTAGTTTGACTAGAGTTGACCAAGTGTTGACTTTAGCCTAGTTTGACCTAGACAGCATGTAGATGCATTGTAGCAGTCTATTTCCTTATTTTAGACATGTTGTAACTTGTGTTGCTCTGATTAGGAGATAGACACCTCTCCTCAGGCAGTACACCCTCTTCGGACATTCAGTTATCAGGCGAGTACATTCTCTGATCATTTTATATCTTGTTTAGGATTATATTTCCTGTTTTAGATTATCTTACTTGATGCTGACACGTTGGTAACACGGATTAGTACTATATGGATCCCTTCATGAGATGTTATCCTTCTCGGGAGCATCAGATACTTTTGTCCAGTGTGTTTCACTTATATCACGTATCTTATGCTTCTATTATCATGAATCTTCGAGAATCAGCTAGTGACTCATGTACTCACATGATTACCGAGCATTCACGAATCAATTCATGAATCACCCTTTATGGGCAACGTAGTATAATCATGAATCTTAACGTAACTTGAATGGATCTTTGTGTATTGATTGGGGATAGGGGAGTATAAATGAACATGTGAATAAATCCAAGTAGTGTAATCATGAATCAATTCCAAGTAGTATAATCATGAATCAGTCCTTAGCCATTCACATGTTTATCCAGTACTCTGAATCGCTAGCACTGTCTCTCTTTATATGTATCATAGATATTTACTTACAGTCTCTCTCTTACATTATGCTATTCTTCAGATCCTGTATTTTATTCTCTAGCATGATTACATTTCCTTTCATGCTATGACTTGTTGAGATGTATTGTGCTCGCTCCTGTCCTGACTGGACCTGTTGATAAATTTTACAGATAGCCTGGAGGTTGTCTGCTAGCCTAGAGGAGACACAGTAGAGGTTGTATAGATAGCTAGGGTTTTGCTCATAGTTTATTTTCAGTTTTCTTGAGTTGTATTTATGGATTACTGTATTTGAGCTTTGAGATGTATTTCTGGGTTGTGTATCTTAGACACTTAGACTTCTATCTGCTGTATCCCTTTTGGATTTCATGTTTTATCTATCTTCCATTATGCTCTACCTTAGATGTGATTGAGACTGTATCTGCTATGTCACCCCCATTCGGGAAGTATAAACTGTTTAGCTTTATATTGTTAGATGTTGTGACCTAGGACAGCATTCTACCGTCGATACTGCGACGTAGGCTGGACGTACCCACTTCTCGTGCCCTTACTCTAGGGTGTGGGTCGTGACACGTTTTTAGTGGTGGCCCATGCAGGTCGAGTTTATGTAGTGGTATTCGAACTAGAGTATCACTACAGCCTGCAGTAGGATTAGGATATATTTTTGAAGGTACTCAATCACAGTTAGGCCTCCTTGAGAGATTCCTGGGACACCCTTGAGAATCTTATTTTAACTTCGATTTGAAATCTATTTTTTCCCTGATTTGATTTACCTTTACTTCCTGTTATTGAACTTGATTTTGATAGATTATTGTTGAATTTTGAATCTTGATGTTAGTGGTTGAATTTGAGTCTGTATTTATATAATTTTTGATGGATTATTGTTGAATTTTGAATCTTGATGTTAGTGGTTGAATTTGAATCTGTATTTATATGATTTTTGATGGATTATTGTTGAATTTTGAATCTTGATGTTAGTTGTTGAATTTGAGTTTGTATTTATATGTATGTATACATTTTTTTTAGAATTAAGGTATAACCTGATAACATACTTGATAAGGACAGTGAGAAAGGTAAAAGTCTACTTTATTATGGAATTTAGAATTTTTGCAGTCATATTTGCTAGCATGACAAGGACGTAGAGCCTGATATAGCTATACTTATCTTAGTTATAAAATCTTGATTTTCTTGCAGCCATACCGGATGGCGTGGTAAGAATTCTAGATAACATGATTATAGGGTGTATGCCTTATTATAGACTCTATCGTTTATTGCAGCTATGCTTATTGGCGTGGCAGAATTCTGACAACATAATTTCAGGAAGATGCATATGATTATCAGATTATATCTCTAAAGCTTTTAAAAAAAAACAATCATCTCTACCTTATTTTTCAGCCTTAAAAAATTGTTTCATCACTTAACTTAGGAGTAAAAAAATAGTTTTATTTGTTGATATAATCCCTTGTATAACTTTATTGGATATAATTCCTTCCTAATGTAATGAATTGACGAATTGTCTTAGGCCTTATCTTAGACTTGTTTATATAGCTCTGATCTCAAATGGTCCCTTTTTTAACAGATTGTGCAAGAAAGGATTTTATCATTATTTTCTTCTTGCCATTATTACTTATATTTGTAATGCCTATGGTTCGTATTACGTATTTTGGAATACGTGTACGTATTTTATTCTGTATTGCTTGATTCCTGGCTTAGCTTTTCCTTCTTGACTTGGTTTATTTCCTTGGGCTGGTTCGGTTGGCTTGGTTCGGTTTGGGATTACTATTGGTTCATGATGAACCCAAGTGAACCCCCTACCTACCACCACCACTCATATTTATTAACCCTTCTCCTTTCTCTCCCTTCATTTATCATCTTCTCCACCATTACTTCCTTACCTACCAAAAAGAGGAAGAGAGAGGTCTAGGCAAGTGCAACTTGCTTCCACAAGAGAGCTTATTTTTATTGTTCCATTAGCTTCTCCTCATGTTTCTAAGACACATTAGAACTTGTCATTTTCTATTTTGAGGCTTTAATTTTTGTAGATCTAAAAATTAGTTAATTTCAGATTTTGGTGGTTTTGATCTATCAAACTTCTTTGTTTTCAAGTATTGATGGTTCCATGCGGTAGAGAATTTTATTCTACCCAATTTTGACCTTTGAAAAGTTGGATTTGGACTTATTTTGACCAAGTTATGGACTTTTGAAGCTTTGGGTTCAACCGTGGAGTTCTTGCTGATTTAGAGAAGACAGTGAGCAGTGCGCGAGCTTTTTAGCTTGCGCCACTAAGCTACGCGCGCTCTTTAGCGCAGCGCAGTCTGACTCATACGCTGCCTTTTGGAGGCGTATGTCTTCCATACGCTGCCTTGGCAAGGAGTCGTATGGACCTCATATGCTGCCTTGGCAAGGAGTCGCATGGACCTCATACGCTGCCTTGGCAAGAAGTCGTATGGACCTCATACGCTGCCTTGATGAGGAGTCGTATGGAGTACATACGCTGCCTTTTGGAAGCGTATGTCTTGCATACGCTGACCTGAGCGTAGCTTGACCTGAGCGTAGCTTGACCTGAGCGTAGCCTGACCTGAGCGTAGCTTGACCTGAGTGTAGCCTGACCTAAGCGTAGCTTGACCTGAGCGTAGCCTGACCTGAGCGTAGCTTGACCTGAGCATAGCCTGACCTGAGCGTAGCTTGACTTGAGCGTAGCCTGACCTGAGCGTAGCTTAACTTGAGCGTAGCCTGACTTGAGCGTAGCCTGACTTGAGCGTAGCCTGACTTGATAATTGAGCATGACGTGATAGTGACCCATAGTGGTGCACTCCTGACATAATAACCTGACATAACCTGATAGTGGCCCGTCGTGGTGCACTCCTGACAAGTACACTTGGCATGATAACCTGACATGATTATCTCGAATAGCTGTTGCGACGGCTACCTGACATGACATGACCTGTATAATTAATCTGGACACCGTGGACGATTGTGTTTGTATAAATAAACCAGTCCTGTCTTGTATCATGTCTAGGACATGGACTCCTGAGTACCACGGTCAGGAGTACCTACTAAAATGGACTAAAGCTAACAACTAGATTAATACATTAGTCATGACGAGATTTCCCAGCTACAGGCAATCCCGTTACCTGGGCACGCCTTGGGATCTGTAGCCTGCCGTCGAGTAGGGCACATTTCCAGCACACTGTCATGTGTTGCACCCTTCAAGCTACCTAAGGGTACATTCGTTTCCTGGACGATGTACCCACCTGAATTCAACTCTAATCTTTTAACCCGGGTAACCTGGATGGTCTGCAGGGCTTGTGGCTATGGAATAATCTTACTGCATCATGTTAGTAATTAGGCTTGTGACAACCCTAGTTAGTTAAGTATCAAGCCGTAATTCTTGCTTGGCCGTGAAATGATTGGACGGAGTCTATCCAGTCTAGTCTTTCCCTGATCCTGTTCCAGATTATTGAATGACCAGAATGCTTGTATTTATTTTACCGATAAATGGTGAGAATTCCAAGTTCTGTTCAGACGAAGGGTTACAACCCCGGTCCTTGTTTGGTTTACGGGTTGTAACCTAGTTATCTGAATAGTTCCATGGTTATCTCGTCGTATATCATCCTGGTGTATTTTCTTTATTTCCAGTTCTTACTTTTATTTATATCTTGTGCTGATTGCTGGTTTTAGTTCTTAAGTGAAGCCTCCTTTGTGGCACTTGCTCTTTCTGGGGTCTGACCCAGCTGGTTTTGTGTGGCCAGATTTCGGAGAAGCTCCAGAGGATCTACCAACCTTCCTGCCAGATGGTGAACACTAGAAGGAATCCCGGCAATGAGTGGGTTTTATTTTGCTCTCCCACTCCCTTGTAAAAATATTTTTTTGAGGCGTTTAGCCGACGAGCACCTGTTTAGCTCGATTGTACTTACTTACTGTCTGCCTACGGGCTGTAACATGATTAACAGATCCTAGGGTTGATCATGTATGACTAAACTCTTGCTAGTCCTGACATTTTGTAACGACTAGCTTCATGATCAACTGAATATGTAATGTTTGGGACGCCTTACTATTGTATATTTAATGATCATACATCTTGTGACTTTTACTTACTTGCTTGTGATGGAGACACTAGGCTTGCTCATGACCTTAAGAGACTGTTGGCATGTAGATAAACCCTCATGTATCTAGACAGCCGTGACCGTATAGCGAGATGGATTCCATTTCATATACGTAGCTGGCTATGTCTGCCCCCGCTCTCCAGTATTCTGGTTCTGGGGCGTGACAGTATTAGTTTAAAAAAATTGTTGTTTGTTTGTTTTGCTTCTCATTATTTAACTTAGGAGTAGGAGTAGCTTTAGCTATTTTTATGAACCTTTATGTAACTTCTTGCTATGAATTTCTTCATAATACAATAAATTGATGATTTTGCTAGACCTTATCTGGGTTTGATATTGTAGCTCTGGTTTCAGAATGGTTCCTTCTTTTAAACAGATGAGCAGAACAGATTTTATCATTATTTTTTTCTTGCCATAATTCTTGTATCACCTTTATATATATATATATATATATATATATATATATATATATATATATATATATATATATATATATATATATATAATGGACACAGACACCTTGTCTGACACGTATACATGCTACACTTTGATTACCAACCTATCTAAATGTACATTAATATGTTTTTGATGTTAAATTCTCAAAACCCCAATATCTCTGACACAATATAGTATCAGAGACTAGTTCTCTATTTTTTTCAGTTTAAATTCATAATTTAAATATAAATTTCATATTATTAGTTGTTGTTTACATCACTGCACATGTATATTATATACAGGGTTTCAATTCTTAAAGAAATTGGTTAAGTTTTGTGTTTGAATTTGTCAAATCTGAGACTGTGTGCATATTAACCCTTTAACACTGGATTCTAAGTGATTAGTTCAATTTGCAGTTTTTAAATATAATATTTTGAGCCATATACAATGTTGTTTGTAGGGATATAATGTTAGGTTTCATACTCTTACATGTTAGGTTGTGGTTGTGGTGAATATTGGGTTGGTTTTGATGTTCGAATTTCTCCAAAATCCTGAAACTGAATACATGTTAATATTTTTCACATTGATTTTAAATGTTTAGTTCAATTTCAGATTTAATATGTAATGTTAAACTGAACTGAATGATTGAACCCTTCATTTTAAGTTATAACCCCTGTACTCTTGACACTCTACACTAATGTACACTAATGTTCACAACTGCCATGTAAACCTAACCCTTATTCTCTATGTTATGTTCATATATCTATATAGGTATATATATATATATTTTTTTTTATAGGTATATATATATATATAGTTTATGCATACATGTTATAATGTATATAGATACATAACTAAATCTCTACCTCTCTATACATATAGATATATGTATATATATGGTTAGCCATGCATGTTATGAGTAAATAGGTTGTGCATTGTAGATTGTTTAACCAATATGCCATGAGTAGTGTAACATGATAGCTATTATTTTGAAAACCAAATCCTCCTATTATCACGCCCCAGAACCAGAATACTAGAGAGCGGGGGCAGACATAGCCAGCTACGTATATGAAATGGAATTCCATCTCGCTATACGGTCACGGCTGTCTAGATACATGAGGGTTTACTACAAGCCAACAGTCTCCTATGGTCATGAACAAGCCTAGTGTCTCAATCACAAGCAAGTAAGTAAATGTTACAAGATGTATGATCATTAAATATACAATAATAAGGCATCCCAAATATTACATATTCAGCTGATCATGAAGCTAGTCGTTATAAAATGTTAGGACTAGCAAGAGTTTAGTCATACATGATCAACCCTAGGATCTGTAAATCATGTTACAGCCGTAGGCAGACAGTAAGTAAATGCAATCGAGCTAAACATGTGCTCGTCGGCTAAATGCCTCAAAAGAATATTTTTACAATAGAGTGGGAGAGCCAAAAATAACCCACTTGTTGTCCTGGTTACGCCTGGTGTTCACCATCGGGCTGGAAAGTTGGTAGATCCTCGGGAGCTGCTCCGAAATCTGGCCATACAAAACCAGCTGGGTCAGATCCCAGAAAGAGCAAGTGCCACAAAGGAAGCTTCACTTAGGAACTAAAACCAGCAATCAGCACAAGAGTATAAATAAAGTTAAGAACTGAAAATAAAGAAAATACATCAGGATGATATACGACGAGATAACCATGGAACTATTCAGATAACCAGGTTACAACCCGTAAACCATATAAGGACCGGGGTTGTAACCCTTTATCTGAACAGAACTTGGAATTCTTACCATTTATCGGTAAAATAAATACAGGCATTCTGGTCATGCAGTAACCTGATCAGGACAAGACTAGACTGGTTAGACTCCATCCAATCATTTCACGGCCAAGCAAGAACTACGGCTTGATACTTTAACTAACTAGGGTTATCACAGGCCTAATTACTAGCAAGATGTAGTGAGATTATTCTACAGCCACAAGCCCTGCAGTCCATCCAGGTTACCCGGGTTAAAAGAATTAGAGTTGAATTCAGGTGGGTACATCGTCCAGGAAACGAATATACCCTTAGGTAGCTTGAAGGGTACAACACATGACAGTGTGCTGGAAATGTGCCCTACTCGACGACAGGCTACAGATCCCAAGGCGTGCCCAGGTAACGGGATTGCCTGTAGCTAGAAGACCTCTTTATGACTTGTGTATTAATCTAGTTATTATCCTTAGTCCATTTCAATAGGTACTCCTGACCGTGGTACTCAGGAGTCCCCTCCTAGATATGATGCAAGATAGGACTGGATTATTTGTACAAGCACAATCGCCCATGGTGTCCAGGTTATTTATACAGGTCATGTCATGTCAGGTAGCCGTCGTAACAGCTTATCAAGATATATCATGTCAGGTTTATCATGTCAAGTGTACTGGTCAAGAGTGTGCCACGACGGGCCACTATCAGGTCATGTCAGGTTTACTTGTCAGGAGTGCACCACTACGGGTCACTATCGTGTCATGCTAGTTCCTTGTCACACCATATCATGTACAATTGTCATTTCGATCATGTCAATCAAATCGTGATTTATCAAGTTCAGGACAAAAGGCGTAAGGATATAAAATGAGCATAAATATACCATAATAAGATATCAGTACGGAGCTATAAGAGAGTCATGCGATTTAGGGACATGCGGCTAGGAATAATCTCATGCGGCTGGGAGAAGAACAGCCCATGCGACCGGATAGGGTTAGGCGCATCAGGCGCATGCGGCTGATGGGGAGCGGAGCATATGCGGCTGGGTTGAGATGTAGGTCCATGCGGCTGACGGAGAAGGGGGTTCTCATGCGGCTGAAACGGGCCCGGGTTTATGCGGCTCAATAAGGTGGGCGCACATGCGGCTGCATAAGCAAGGGGGCGCATGCGGCTACGAAAGCAAGGGGCACATGCGGCTAGGTTCTCACAAGGGCGCATGCGGTTGAAGGGGCATAAGACTTATGCGGCTCTCAGAAAGTGGGTCCATATGCGGCTAGAAGGACAAGAGCCTCATGCGGCTGGGAAGAAGTGGATCTATGCGGCCAGCGGAGGAAGGTTCTCATGCGGCTGGCTGAGTCAATTTTTATGCGGCTAAAGGACATCCCAGTCATGCGGCCAAGTTTAGATAGTTTATGCGGTTGGATCATCATGCGGTTAGGAGAACACTTGCCGCATGAAACATTCATGCGGTCAAGTCAAGCACTGTTCTTCTTTCCCAAATTTTCCGAGAAGAAGAACACCATGGGGGCCAAGTTTCCAAACTCCATAAGTCCATCATCCGGAGCCCAAATTCGAACTTCCATAGGTCAAAATGGGGTAGAATAAAAGCCTCTACAACATGCAGCCATTAAAACTCGAAAATAACAAGATTAAGTAGATCAAAACCCAAGAAATCCGAAAATAAAGTAAACTTAGATCTACAAGAATCTAGCCGCGGAAAGTAAAAATGTCAAGTACTAAAGTGAGTTAAAATGCTGTAAAGAAGAGAATGAAGCAATAAAATTTGAGTTCCTCCATGAAGCAAGTTGCACTTGCCTAGACCTCTCTCTCCCTCTCTCTGGTAGGTGAAGTAGTAAATGGAAGAAGAAGAAGAGTAATGAAGAGAGAGAAAGAAGAATGGTAATAAATAACAAAGGTGGTGGTAGGTAGGGGGTTCATCCATGGTTCATGATGAACCAAAAACAATCCCAACCAAACCAAGCCAACCCCGGGCCAAGAATAAACCGAGCCAAGAAGGAAAAGCTAAGCCAGGGATTAAGCAATACAAGATAAAATACGTACACGTATTCTAAATACGTAATACGAACCACAGGCATTACAACTCTACCCACCTTAAAAGAATTCCGTCCTCGGAATTTAATTAAGAGGCTAGAGAGACGAGGACAAGCTATATTAATCACAAGCAAGCTATAACTAGGCAGGCAATCACTCATTCAAGCAAGGAATCGAAGGCATGAGGCATAAGGAAGATATTATACCTCACGAGTCAAACAAGTCGGGATATCGCGATCGGATATCATCCTCACGCTCCCATGTTGACTCACCCAAAGAGTGATGACCCCAAGCGACTCAGACTAACTTGATAGTCTTGTTCTTGAGTGTCTTCTCTCTCCAGTCCAATATAGACACGGGCCTCTCCTCATACGAAAGGTTGGTACCAACAACCAATTCCGAATGATCTAGGATGTGGCTCGGGTCCGGGATATACCGTCGCAGTTGGGATACATGGAACACATCATGCACCTCATGTAGCGATAGTGGAAGAGCGAGACGATAGGATACATCACCTACTCGCTCTAGAATGTCAAATGGCCCTATATACCTAGGACTAAGCTTTCCCCGTACGCCGAAACGAATGACGCCACGGTTAGGCGAAATCCTCAGGAATACATGGTCATCGACAGAAAACTCGAGAGGGCGCCGATGGGAATCGGCCCAATGGCGCTGGCGATCTTGGACAACTCGAAGATGATCCCTGACTCTTCTGACCACTTCAACTATTTGGGCAATTATTTCTGGACCAAGCATCTGCCTCTCTCCGACATCATCCCATGCTAGCGGGGATCTGCACTTCCTACCATACAATGCCTCAAACGGTGCCATCTGGATACTGGCTTGGAAACTGTTGTTGTACGAGAACTCTACCAGGTGTAAATGATCTTCCCACGAACCACCGAAGTCAAGTGTACAGGACCGCAACATATCTTCAAGAGTCTGGATTGTACGCTCCGACTGACCATCTGTCTGCGGATGATATACTGAACTGAACTGGAGACGAGTTTCCAAACTCTCCTGCAGGCTACGCCAAAAGTGCAACGTAAATCTGGAATCTCGGTCCGAGGAGATACTGACTGGCACTCCGTACAATCTGACAATCTTCCTGAGGTACATCTCCGCTAGCTGAGCCGTCGACTGACCAACTCTGAACGGGAGAAAGTAAGCTACCTTCGTGAGCCGATCAACTATAACCCAAATAGCATCTCGACCAGCTGGAGATCTAGGCAATCCGGTCATAAAATCTATGGTCACATGCTCCCACTTCCATTCTGGAATCGGCAAGGGCTGAAGAAGTCCAGCGGGCCTCTGATGTTCAGCCTTAACTTGTTGACAAACCAAACACCGAGAGACAAACCGGGCTATCTCCTGCTTCATGCCATTCTACCAAAAGTACTGACGAATATCACGATACATCTTCGTACCACCAGGGTGAATGGAATATTATAAACTGTGAGCCTCTGACATGATCTCCTGTCTGATACCTCCACTGGGTACACAAAGACGCTTACCATGCCTGAGTGTACCATCCTCATGAATGCATAACTCTGGTCTTCGTCCTGTCTCACACTCTGCTCTGAGTCACTGAAGCTTGGAATCTGCTGATTGCGCCATCCGGATCCTCTCGACTATAGTGGACTGAACTTGCATGCTGGCCATCAATGCTACACTGGAAGGAAGAACAACTTCAATACCCATCTTCTGAAGATCTGCTAACAGTTCTGGTTGTGCTGTTAGGAAATAAACTCCGGCTCTCCTGTTCAATACATCTGCAACGACGTTGGCCTTCCCGGGATGATACTGCAGGTTGACATCATAATCCACAAGAAGCTCCAGCCACCTCCTCTGACGCATGTTAAGATCCTTCTGGGTGAAAACATACTTCAGGCTCTTATGGTCGGTGAAAATCTCTACCCTATTTCCGTACAAATAGTGCCTCCACAACTTAAGTGCAAATACTACTGCTGCCAGCTCCAAGTCATGGGTTGGGTAACTCCTCTCATGATCACGAAGTTGTCGTGAAGCATAAGCTATTACCATCCCATGCTGTATCAGAACACATCCTAAATCTCTGCATGAAGCATCACAATACACGGAGAATCCTCCGGTTCCATCTGGAAGCGCGAGAATGGGAGCCGTCATCAAGCCTCGCTTCAACTTCTTGAATGAATCCAGACATTTTGCTGTCCAAGCAAACTGCACCTCCTTGCGGGTCAATTGGGTCAATGGCGCTGAAATCCGAGCAAAATCTGAAACAAACTGCCGGTAGTAGCCGGCCAATCCAAGGAAACTACGAACTTCTGCAACTGTGCTGGGCACTGGCCATGACTCAATGGCCACGATCTTTTGGGGATCCACTTCTACTCCTCCTCTGGTAATGATGTGACCCAAGTACGAAATGCGATCGAGCCAGAACTCGCATTTACTGAAATTGGCATATAACTGGTGCTCCCTGAGAATCTGAAGAACCACACGGAGATGCTGCTCATGCTCTGCTTCACTCCTGCTATAGACCAGGATGTCATCCAAAAACACAATCACGAACTGATCCAAGTAAGGCATGAAGATA
This sequence comes from Iris pallida, assembly GCA_029216955.1. NCBI lineage: Eukaryota > Viridiplantae > Streptophyta > Magnoliopsida > Asparagales > Iridaceae > Iris > Iris pallida. The sequence goes on from JANAVB010014112.1 coordinate 29,065, forward strand.
CGATTCATGAGATCCATGAATACCGCCGGCGCATTGGTTGCTCCAAAGGGCATCACTAGGAACTCCCAATGCCCATACCTCGATCTGAAAGCTGTCTTCGGGATGTCCTGCTCTCTGACTCTGATCTGATGATATCCTGAGCGCAAGTCGATCTTCGAGAATACTGCTGCCCCTTTGAGCTGATCAAACAAGTCATCTATCCTTGGGAGAGGGTATCTGTTCTTGATTGTCACCGAGTTCAAGATACGATAATCAACACATAACCTAGACGTACCATCCTTCTTTTTTATAAGAAGCATCGGGGCTCCCCAAGGCGATCCACTAGCACGAATGAATCCCTTGGCTCGAAGTTCTTCAATCATCTTGTACAAGATCTCCAACTCTAAAGGCGCCATCCTGTAGACTCTCTCTGACACTGGGGCTGTCCCGGGAATCAAGTCGATAGTGAACTCGATCTTCCACCCTGGAGGCATACCTGGAAGCTCTTCTGGGAAAACATCGGGAAACTCTTCAACTATCCGAGGCAACTGCACTGCTTCTACTGCCATCCGCAACACTGGGGGAGAAGGCTCAACTGCGCCTCGAGAAAAGGAAAACTTCAGCTCGTCTGGAATGCTAAAAACAACCCTACCAATATGGAAGTCTATTCTAGCATACTGGTTCCTCAACCAATCCATCCCTAGGACCACATCATAATCGGCCATCGGAAACTCTATCAATCTAGCGGGAAATTCCTTACCGCTAACTACGATCCGACACGAGGAAAACACTCTATCGACTCCCACAAGTCCGTTACCAGTAAGTATATTGAGCCTTACTGATAATGACTCGGGCTCCAATCCTATCCGTGTCGCGAATCGTGCAGACATAAAAGAATATGATGCACCAGAATCAAATAAAGTTGAAGCTGGAAAGGAGTTGACGAGAATAGTACCTGCCACTACTTCTTCTGGTGCCAATCCTTCCTCTGCGGTCATCACCATAGTATGACCATGCCCTCGGGGTGCTGGTCACCTCTGCTGAAATCCTCGCTGCCTATTCTGACTCTGGGCTTGGGCTTGAACATGCTGCTGGGGGTTCTGCTGCTGGAATACTTGAGACTGAGGCGACAAGGGCCTCGGCAATGGATACTGCTGCTGCTGGACCGGAGCTGGTCCTCTCACCGAAGAGCTAGAAAGGTTGGACGATGATGAACCACCCCTATTCGGGCAGGATCCAACCCTATGGTCTGCTGCTCCACAAGCCAGACACAATCCCTGTGCCCTGCGACACTCTGCCACTACATGGCCCGGCTTTTCACAATAAGAACATCCCACTGCGGAAGACTGCTTCTGCTGTTGAGGGTACGTTGGGACTGAATGCTGAACGGACGTTACTGAGGTCGCCCGCCTTGGAGCTCCAATAGTCAAAGCCCTGGCTGCCGGGACTGGTGCTGAAGACTGATTCATCTGGCCGTGGGATCTCCTTCGACCTCCGGCCCTATCCACAATCCTCTGGGAGGTGTACTCATGCCTCCTAGCTGCTCTCAAGAATGCATCAAAAGTCTGATGCTCAAACTGCTCGACTGCCAACAAGATCTCCAGGTGAAGTCCCTGCTGAAACCGCTGGGCTCTATCATACTCGGTCGCCACCAAGGTGGAAGAAAACCGACTGAGTCTCGAAAACTCGACCGCATATCTGTCGACCATTCTGCCCATCTGCTTCAGATTGGTAAACCTCGCCTGTAGATTATACCGAGCTACAGCATCAAAATACTTGGTCTGGAATCTCTCTCTGAACACCGCCCAAGTAATGGGTGCTGCTAATCCAACGGCCTGCGCTGTCCACCAGCTGCGGGCAAGATCTAGCAACTGCAGGCGCACCACGGCTACCTTCTCGTTCTCTGGGGTCCTGGCTGCTTCTAGAATCACCTCTGTATCCTGAACCCAGGCATCTGCGGCGATAGCATCTTCACTACCGTCGAAGAAGGAAGGGTTCAAGCGCTTGAAGCTGTTGGCCGCGTTGTTACTCTGATGACCTCCTATGGTCAAAGCATCCGTCACTGCCTGGTACAAGGCATCTCCACGACGATCTTGGGAAGCTATCAAGGCCCTGACGAGTCCTACCAAGGTACCATCATCAGGCTCGGCAGGCTGAACTGGCTGGACTGGTGGCTCTCCATCAGAAGGTACGACTCTGGAGGCTACTCCCGAATGCTGGGCTTGATCTCCGGGTTGCTGCTGATCCGCGGGAAATGCTCCGCCTTGCTGACCGGCAGGTCCAGGAACGATGCCGCTGAAGAAGACGACATGGGAAACAATAAGGAAGGACCAAGACAGATCAACGATACAAGCATATGATCAGGACAAGAACCCAGGGATTCAGAAGATACGAGCAGAGATCAAGGGCGGATACTGATCGAGACATCTATTCGGTAAACCCTCACATATCTTGATTTACAAGACCTGCATGGGCCACCACTTGAACCATGTCACGCCCCAGAACCAGAATACTCGAGAGCGGGGGCAGACATAGCCAGCTACGTATATGAAATGGAATTCCATCTCACTATACGGTCACGGCTGTCTAGATACATGAGGGTTTACTACAAGCCAACAGTCTCCTATGGTCATGAACAAGCCTAGTGTCTCAATCACAAGTAAGTAAGTAAATGTTACAAGAAGTATGATCATTAAATATACAATAATAAGGCATCCCAAATATTATATATTCAGCTGATCATGAAGCTAGTCATTACAAAATGTTAGGACTAGCAAGAGTTTAGTCATACATGAGCAACCCTAGGATCTGTCAATCATGTTACAGCCCGTAGGCAGATAGTAAGTAAATGCAATCGAGCTAAACAGGTGCTCGTCGGCTAAACGCCTCAAAAGAATATTTTTACAATAGAGTGGGAGAGCCAAAAATAACCCACTCGTTGCCCTGGTTACGCCTGGTGTTCACCATCGGGCTGGAAAGTTGGTAGATCCTCGGGAGCTGCTCCGAAATCTGGCCATACAAAACCAGCTGGGTCAGATCCCAGAAAGAGCAAGTGCCACAAAGGAAGCTTCACTTAGGAACTAAAACCAGCAATCAGCACAAGAGTATAAATAAAGTTAAGAACTAGAAATAAAGAAAATACATCAGGATGATATACGACGAGATAAACATGGAACTATTCAGATAACCAGGTTACAACCCGCAAACCATACAAGGACCGGGGTTGTAACCCTTCATCTGAACAGAACTTGGAATTCTCACCATTTATCGGTAAAATAAATACAGGCATTCTGGTCATGCAGTAACCTGATCAGGACAAGACTAGACTGGTTAGACTCCATCCAATCATTTCACGGCCAAGCAAGAACTACGGCTTGATACTTTAACTAACTAGGGTTATCACAGGCCTAATTACTAGCAAGATGCAGTGAGATTATTCCACAGCCACAAGCCCTGCAGTCCATCTAGGTTACCCGGGTTAAAAGAATTAGAGTTCAATTCAGGTGGGTACATCGTCCAGGAAACGAATGTACCCTTAGGTAGCTTGAAGGGTGCAACACATGACAGTGTGCTGGAAATGTGCCCTACTCGACGGCAGGCTACAGATCCCAAGGCGTGCCCAGCTAACGGGATTGCCTGTAGCTGAGAGACCTCTTTATGACTAGTGTATTAATCTAGTTATTAGCCTTAGTCCATTTCAATAGTAACTCCTGACCGTGGTACTCAGGCGTCCCCTCCTAGACATGATGCAAGACAGGACTGGATTATTTGTAGAAGCACAATCGCCCACGGTGTCCAGGTTATTTATACAGGTCATGTCATGTCAGGTAGCCGTCGTAACAGCTTATCAAGATATATCATGTCAGGTTTATCATGTCAAGTATACTGGTCAAGAGTGTGCCACGACGGGCCACTATCAGGTCATGTCAGGTTTACTTGTCAAGAGTGCACCACTACGGGTCACTGTCGTGTCATGCTAGTTCCTTGTCACACCATATCATGTACAATTGTCATTTCGATCATGTCAATCAAATCGTGATTTATCAAGTTCAGGACAAAAGGCGTAAGGATATAAAATGAGCATAAATATACCATAATAAGATATCAGTACGGAGCTATAAGAGAGTCATACGGTTTAGGGACATACGGCCAGGAATAATCTCATGCGGCTGGGAGGAGAACAGCCCATGCGACCGGATAGGGTTAGGCGCATCAGGCGCATGCGGCTGATGGGGAACGGAGCATATGCGACTGGGTTGAGATGTAGGTCCATGCGGCTGACGGAGAAGGGGGTTCTCATGCGGCTGAAACGGGTCCGGGTTCATACGGCTCAATAAGGTGGGCGCACATGCGGCTGCATAAGCAAGGGGGCGCATGCGGCTATGAAAGCAAGGGGCGCATGCGGCTAGGTTCTCTCAAGGTCGCATGCGGTTGAAGGGGCAGGAGCCTTAGGCGGCTCTCAGAAAGTGGGTCCATATGCGGCTAGAAGGACAAGAGCCTCATGCGGCTGGAAAGAAGTGGATCTATGCGGCCAGCGGAGGAAGGTTCTTATGCGGCTGGCTGAGTCAAGTTTTATGAGGCTAAAGGACATCCCTAGTCATGCGGCCAAGTTTAGATAGTTTATGCGGTTGGATCATCATGCGGTTAGGAAAACACTTGCCGCATGAAACATTCATGCGGTCAAGTCAGGCACTGTTTTTCTTTCCCAAACTTTCCGAGAAGAAGAACACCATGGGGGCCAAGTTTCCAAACTCCATAATTCTATCATCCGGAGCCCAAATTCAAACTTCCATAGGTCAAAATGGGGTAAAATGAAAGCCTCTACAACATGTAGCCATCAAAACTCGAAAATAACAAGATTAAGTAGATCAAAACCCAAGAAATCCGAAAATAAAGTAAACTTAGATCTACAAGAATTTAGCCACGAAAAGTGAAAATGCCAAGTACTAAAGTGAGTTAAAATGCTGTAAGGAAGAGAATAAAGCAATAAAATTTGAGTTCCTCCATGAAGCAAGTTGCACTTGCCTAGACCTCTCTCCCTTTCTCTGGTAGGTGAAGTAGTAAATGGAAGAAGAAGAAGAGTAATGAAGAGAGAGAAAGAAGAATGGTAATAAATAACAAAGGTGGTGGTAGGTAGGGGGTTCATCCATGGTTCATGATAAACCAAAAATAATCCCAACCGAACCAAGCCAACCCCGGGCCAAGAATAAACCGAGCCAAGAAGGAAAAGCTAAGCCAGGGATTAAGCAATACAAGATAAAATACGTACACGTATTCCAAATACGTAATACGAACCACAGCATTACACCTATACACTTTTATGTATATTTCACACACACACACACATGTCTACTATCTAACCCTATGAACATGTCCACATACACCCATACACACACTAACCACATAACATTTACATAATGCTAGGTTTTCCCCTTCTAACACTCTCTCTCTCTCTCTCTCTATATCTATATATATATATATATATATATATATATATATATATATATATATATATATATATAAGAAAAAGAAGAAAAAAAAGAAAAAAAAAATATATATATATATATATATATATATATATATATATATAAGAAAAAGAAGAAAAAAAAGAATATATATATATATATATATATATATATATATATATATATATATAGTGATTGAATTTTAATGCTCGACATTTGTGCTTTAAATTTTGATTTTGATTATGCCTTAAAGCCTTGATGATTTATTATTTCTGTATCTTTTCCAGTTTAACACCCCTGATTGCTTGTAAGTTTTAATATCCTATGATTGTTTTGTTCTAGTGTAACTAGTATACCTAGATGAGACTTACACTACCACCGTATGCCATGACCCTGTATGCCATTCTTTTAAATTGTATGATTTAGGTAAGTTCTGAGACTTTGATTGTTGGGGACGAGACTCTAGAAGAAGTACGACCATCTTAATTTCGAGGACGAAATTTTCTAAGGAGGGTAGACTTGTAACACCCACTTTTCTAAAATAAGGATAATTTTGAACTTTTATAATTTTGATTAATTGATAATAAGATTTAACTCATGTTATGATTTTTGGTAATTTTTTAATCAATTTAAAGCTATTTAAAATATTAAATTATGATTTTGATGGTTAACTAGTTAATTTCTAGTTTTGCTAAGCTTAGAGACTAACCATGGGGACCTAACCATGTGATTAGAATGACTATTTACAACTTTTTAGGCTAAGGGTATTTTGGTTATTTTGTGACTTTTGAATTATTTAGGATTTTGATTAATTGGTAAATTTTAGATTATTTTAATAATATTTAAATTGATGTATTATGATTTTGGTCATTTTTCATATTGTAATATTTTGGGAAAATTTTATATTTTTAATATTATTTTTATTGGATTTGTTTAGTCGGGTTTGAGTTTCGTCTCGTTCCGACTTGTATTGTGACCCGGGTAGCTTGAACTCTAGATGAGACCCAATATTAAGTTAAGCATGGCTCACAAGACCCAACATTAACCATATGAGACTAGAGAGAGACAATTAGAACATTTCTCATTAGCCCTAATGGACTCTTTATGGTCGCCACCTTTAGAAGAGAATGATTCATTTCATTCATTACAATCTTGCCTCTTTTATTTTCCTTTTATTCATCCCCAATTTTAGAGAGCCTTCCCATTGATTTGATCTCCAAATCAAATCATTCCTTCACCAAACCTTCCCACAATCATTTCCATTCTCCAAGGGAAGGGTGCTACCAAGGATTGAAAGAGGAGTGCAAGGAAGAGTGTCCACTTTGAGGGATCTTCGTATCGGAGCCGTGTCCTAAAGGATTTTATTGGGATTCCACTCGCAATAGGTAAAACCCATCCTCTAAATCGATTTTCTTTGCATATAAATTAGTTTTGAATCTGTAGGATCCATCCTCATGCATGTGTCCCATTTAGATTCAAATTTGAGGCCATTTGGAGCTCTCTTGAGGATTTTAGATATGTATCTTGTGTCCTACTTGATAGATCCCAAATTAGGACACCCCATGTGTATGTATGTATGATAATAGTTTAAATAGATATTTAAATTCAGTTTTATAATGGTTAGAGAGTGGATTGATCTTAGTTAGGATGGTTAGAATGAGTTTCATTTGGATACCTATGTTTATATCTAAGTATCTTGGCCTATATGTGTTCTTTTGTCAAATTCGTCATAATTTTTATCCACGTTTTTATTAACCAAAGTAACTTAGAAATGTCATAACTTTTAGCTTAGAACTCCGATTTATCTCCCATTTTTTTTTAAAAGAACCGTATCGAAGTTAGATTTCCAAATATATATTTTAATAAGCAAATTCATTCTGTAACTTTCTGTAGAATTATTTGAGTGTCAGCTGTACGAAAGACGAACGTGTTTCGGTATTTTCGCGATTCCGGGAGCTTCCGGACACGAAAATGCGATCCGTTTAAAGTCTCGGAAAGCTAACACAAAGGGCTACGACATACTTTAATCCCAGAATTTAGTGAATGCCTAATTGGTGCAGTATTGGTTTTAAGTAGAAGAGTGACTATACGATATATGCATTTTGTGTAACCTATGGGCCTATGTAGTATGGATATTAAATGAATATAGAGTATGTAATACATGATATGTTAAATGAGTGAAATATATATATATGATATATATTTTCTTTACATTAATGTATATATATGGTTGAATGCAAGCATGTAGGAATGCAATTAATATAATGCATATAAGCAATACATGAATGAAAGAATGATATACAATATATACATGAAGATATATATGTAATGATAGATATGAATGCATAATGTATAAATATTGTAATGCAATATATAATGATAACATGTATGGTAATGTAGAGTATATGATGCAAGCAAGAATGAATGGAGGAAATACATGTATATAGGTAATATAGAATGTAATATATGAATGCAAGCATGCAAGATAATGTAATGTATCCATATATGATGTATTCAACTTAAAGATAATGTAATATATGAAAGGAATGAATGATAATATATAACATAATATGTAAGGTAATGCAAGGTATGAAATATATGATGTGTGCATGTTTGTATATCTCTATGTTAATGTATGAAATGATATGAATATACAATGTATGCATATCTATAAAATATGTAGGTAATGCATAGATGCATGAATGAAATGAATGTTTGCAATATATTAATATAAATACAAGTATCTAATATGCATGAATGTAAGTATAATATAATACAAGTATACATGTATGTATCATGTAAATATAATATACATGATATGTATGTATGCATGTATACAAGGTAAGTATGTATGTATGTATGTATTTCTATAAACTGAGTTAACCTATAACCTTTTACACACATGCATTCATACAACCTTTAACATCATGTATCCCATGTCACATACACCTACCTATCACTAAATTTTAGAACATTAACACATATCCTTTCACACACATGCCAAACACACACATACTCACTTACTCTTTTACCTCTCTTTCTCTCTCTCTCTCTCTCTATATATATATATATATATATATATATATATATATATATATATATATATATATATATATATATATATATATATATGTATGTGCCTATATATATATAGCTTTCCTATATATATCTATGTATATGAATAGATATATATAGCTTTCCTATATATATATAGCTTTCCTATACATAGATATATATAGGAAAGCTATATATATATAGGCACATACATATATATATATATATATATATATATATATATATATATATATATATATATATATATATATATATATATATGTGGGATGTACATATAGGTAGCCTATATGTTATGAGTGTACTACAATATATTAGATATATGTATTGTTATGTGTATATGTGTTTGTGGTTTGGCTTAGGCATGATATAGCCTATAGCCTAGGGCTCTTAGCCTATGGTTTGTCTGTTTGCCTAGTGAGAGTTTAGTTAGACTTGTTTAGTCTTGATTAGGCCTAGAATAGACTAGTTAGACTAATATAGACTTGTTTGGTTTAGGTTTGACCTAGTTGACCTAGTTTGTACTAGTCTAGTTGACTAGAGTTGACCAAGTGTTGACTTTAGCCTAGTTTGACCTAGACAGCATGTAGATGCATTGTAGCAGTCTATTTCCTTATTTTAGACATGTTATAACTTGTGTTGCTCTGATTAGGAGACAGACACCTCTCCTCAGGCAGTACATCCTCTTCGGACATTCAGTTATCAGGCGAGTACATTCTCTGATCATTTTATATCTTATTTAGGATTATATTTTCTGCTTTAGATTATCTTACTTGATGCTGACACGTTGGTAACACGGATTAGTACTATATGGATCCCTTCATGAGATGTTATCCTTCTTGGGAGCATCAGATACTTTTGTCCAGTGTCTTTCACTTACATCACGTATCTTATGCTTCTATTATCATGAATCTTCGAAAATCAGCTAGTGACTCGTGTACTCACATGATCACCGAGCATTCACGAATCAATTCATGAATCATCCTTTATGGGCAACGTAGTATAATCATGAATCTTAACGTAACTTGAATGGATCTTTGTGTATTGATTGGGGATGGGGGAGTATAAATGAACATGTGAATAAATCCAAGTAGTGTAATCATGAATCAATTCCAAGTAGTGTAATCATGAATCAGTCCTTAGCCATTCACATGTTTATCCAGTACTCTGAATCACTAGCACTGTCTCTCTTTATATGTATCATAGATATTTACTTACAGTCTCTCTCTTACATTATGCTATTCTTTATATCCTGTATTTTATTCTCTAGCATGATTACATTTCCTTTCCTGCTATGACTTGTTGAGATGTATTGTGCTCGCTCCTGTCCTGACTGGACCTGTTGATAAATTTTACAGATAGCCTGGAGGTTGCCTGCTAGCCTAGAGGAGACACAGTAGAGGTTGTATAGATAGCTAGGGTTTTGCTCATAGTTTATTTTCAGTTGTCTTGAGTTATATTTATGGATTACTGTATTTGAGCTTTGAGATGTATTTCTGGGTTGTGTATCTTAGACACTTAGACTTCTATCTGCTGTATCCCTTTTGGATTTCCTGTTTTATCTATCTTTCATTATGCTCTACCTTAGATGTGATTGAGACTGTATCTGCTATGTCACCCCCATTCGGGGAGTATAAACTGTTTAGCTTTATATTGTTAGATGTTGTGACCTAGGACAGCGTTCTACCGTCGACACTGTGGCGTAGGCCGGATGTACCCACTTCTCGTGCCCTTACTCTAGGGTGCGGGTCGTGACAATATCCAACCGATTCTAACTCTCGTGCACAATAGTAATCATGAACAATCATGAACCATAAGGGAGTAATAGTGAAAAGACGACATAAAACATGCAGTATAAAAATAAAGGAAACATAGGTCATAGTGATACTTGCCTCGGTTTGATTTGAAGCTGACTGGCACAATATTGTCATATCGGCAAAGAAATAGTCTCAGAAGTCAAAGCTACGCAAGATGATTTTAGATGATGGCACGGGCCATGTCGTTGAGTCCGGAATAGTCAAATTGGTTAGGAATGATATAGGGAAGTACGAGATTTGCAAGAAGATGTGAATATGACTAGACAGGGACAAGAATTGCAACTCGAAGAAATTTTGTATATAAAATGAACAACTTTTTGAAAAATATTTATTATAGTTTAAAACTGTAACTCATTAATCAAAAAATAATTTCTAGATAGATACTTTAAAAATATAGAAATCGTTTCTTGGTCAAACTATAATTTAGAAAATAGTGAGATAGTATTTTTAGACCAAAATCTATATTTTTAGTAGTCGAAAATAATATAAATACCTTGAAAATCCATAATATTTAGTTAAGGGGTAAAAATTAAAAGAAGTGTAGGGCTCAAGCCCAATACTATATTTTACAAATAAAATTTTTTATAGAAAATATTTCACATCTTTTTAATTAATGACAATAAATAATAATAATAATAATAGTAATAATAATAATAATAATAATAATAATAATAATAATAATAATAATAATAATAATAATAATAATAATAATAACATTAATAATCAAATTGTAATATTAGTTAATAATAATAAAAGTACTAGTAATACATACTTATACTCACAGTATTATACTATCTATATACTCACATTTAGTATATAAAAATAATAAATAAATAAACAAACCAGTTCTTATCTCTTCCCCAGGAAGAGAGAGAATACTTAAAAAAATGAAAAGAAGAGGAGGGGGCTCATATTGGTTGTTGCTGTTGAGTCATTAATGGAGTTCTTCTCCATTAAGAAAGGCAAATGTTAAAGGCCACCCCCAAATTACTAAGGGCCACCAACCTACTAAGGGCAACCATCATACACTTATATTTTTACTAAGGGCAACCTAAAATGAATCATTTTACTAAGGGCTACCAAAAAAAAAAAAAACAAAAACAAAACCCAACCCAACAGCCCCCCTTCCCCCCTCTGGTCATTCCCCCTCCGATCGCCAAAAACATTCCCTCCACCTCCTCGAAGTCTCCTCCCCCTCCGATAGCCCCCCCTTTCCCCCTCCTCCACGAAGTCCCCTCCCCCTCCTCCACGAAGTCCCCTCCTCCACTCCCGTCCTCCTCCTCCACGAAGTCCCCTCCTCCTCCGACAGCCTCGAGATACTCGAAAATCAAGAGGAGAGGCCAAAGTCCCAACTTCTGCAATTTGAAAGAGAGAATTAGCCAGTAGAATTTCTCAAGGAAAATGAAAAAAAAAATCACCTTAAAACTTTCAACTACAAATATCAAATGAAAGATCAATGTCAGCTCTTAGAAAGGACCATTTGATTACATTTGATTACATTTCAAAATATCAGTAAGGACCATTTGATTACATTTCATTAAGTTAGATACTTTTCAGTAAGTTAGATACCATTTGATTACATTTCAGCTTTTAGAAAGATCAATGTCTGCTCTCTTTCAACTTAGGACTGCAGGCTAGGCCTGCATTCCTCAATGTACTTAGGACTGCAGGCTTGGCCTGCAGTCACTGTAGCCACCAATTTTTTTTCAAATTCCCTCCTCCCTGAGCTTCTGTCAATTGGGGACTGTAGGCCTAGCCTGCAGTCCTCAATATACTTGGGACTGCAGGCTTGTCCTGCAGTCACTGTAGCCATCCTTGGAATTAATTCAAGTTCTACTTGTTCATTCAATATAGTTACTTGAACCTCTTATAGTTGTGTCTCCTCTGGAATTAATTCAAGTAGGTTTAGTTACTTGAACCTCTTATAGTTGTGTCTCCTCTTATAGTTGTGTCTCCTCTGGAATTGATTTCCTGAGATTCATGTTCTACTTGTTCATTCATTAACATATGCCAAGTTGAGAACTAAGAAAGAAAACATTAGCCATACCTATCTCAGAAAATAGGTTTAGATTCTTAGACACTTTACCATCTACTCTGATCACATTATATACACAGTGCTTCAAATTATTGACACTCGAAACCTAGCCGAAACAATGTGTCTATCTATATCCCACAAACCAGAAATTCACAAATATTTCATGTTACACAACAAAGAGGTGGGGACAACAACAATGGAGGAGGGGGGACCAATGGTGGAGGTGGGGACAACTATGGAGGAGGTGGGGACAACAATGGAGGTGGGGATTGAGAGAAGTGGTTTAGGGATTGAGAAAAGAGGAAGAAGACAAAGGAAGAAGACAAAGGAAGAAGATGGTGGCCCTTAGTGTTTTGAAAATGGCAAACTTGTAATTTTTTAAAAAAATTTAAGTTGGTGGCCCTTAGTAATTTGGGGGTGGCCTTTAACATTTGCCTTAAGAAATAGAGAGAGGTTTATGAGAGAGAGGAAAGAGAAGGAGAAGCAGAAGGCGGAAGAGGAGGAAAGACGAAGCGGTCGAGCTGGCCGCTCGCCGGCGCTCGGTGCACGGAGGCGAGGCGGAGAGTCGACCTACAGAGGAGCACGCCGTGGCCGGACCTCGACGGTTGTCTATGCGTGGAGATGGCGACCAGGCACGCGGCGCCTTGAGTCGAGACCAGGCGGTGATGGGTTTTCACGAGGGGCAAGAGTCGTCGGGGTAATCCGTGGTGAGGCGTTCGCCGGTAGCGCCTTGCGCGCTCGAGGCCAGCAGTGGGATCGTCCTGCGGCGACCAGGTACGTGGTGGTGTGGTTGTTGTGGATCTGGGAAAAGGTCGGGTCGAGATGGTCGGGACGACGCTGCTCCGGTGGTGGAGTGGCCGACATGGGGTGGTGCGATATGATATTGGCGGTCAGGGGAGGATATGTGGGGGAAGACCGGAGTTAGGGCTCGTGAGGACGGTGTCGACGGTGATGGAATCAGTGATAGTGGTGGGTGCCATGGTGGGCCGGTGATGGTCGAAGCTGTGACAGTGGACAAGGGATCGGGTGGAGAGAAGGATGGCGCGGCCACAACGGCGGGTGGCGCTAGGCATCGGTGCCGACGGCCGGATACAGCAGATAGGGATTAGGGTTAGGGTTAGGATTAGGGTTAGGGATTTGAGGATTGGGATCGTGTCCTGCGTGACACAAGATTTGGGGAACGTATCCGGAGTTGTCGGACAAGAAGATAAAATGGAAAAAAGAATGGAAAGAACTATGGACACCGACACGGTACACGCAGATGGTCATGGTGGTTGTAGAATGTTTGTGAGAAAACAAAGGAAGCCTCCCTTATATAGGGTGAAGGGTTCCTAATAAGGAAATGACTAGGAATCCTTTTTGGATTAAATTTCTTCATAGATTTAAATCCATTAGATTTAAATTGATCAAATCTTAACCCAAATACCGTAATAATTTACAGTTACTATATAATATTTAACATACTTTTATAAATTCAAATTTTAAAATAACTAATACTAATGAATCAAATAATTATCATAGATATTTAAATTAAAATTAAAGTGATCAATTCAAGTATTGATCATAATAGGAAAAATACTAAAAATAGGTTTTTCATAAATACAACACTTTTCTAAAACATAAATAGATTTTGATCAAAATAATAATTTAAAATTCAAGACCAAAACAAATTTATTATAATATTTGTTTACGGTAAAAATTCCAATTAATAATTAATCACTAAAATAATATAATTATATTTTTATAACTCAAAAATCTAATTTGAAAATAGATTTCATAAATACAAAATTTATTTGAAATATTATAGCAATGAGGTTGATAATAGTAAATTAAAACAAAATTTAATGTTTGCTTGCTATAATAACTCAAATGACAATTTAATCATCAAAATAATTCAAAGCATTTTCATAAGCCGAAATCTACTTCTAGAAAATATAATTGATAAACCCTTTTTGTAGATCAGAAAACATTTTCGTAGAACATGTACTTTCTTCCTAACTAAATACAAAATTAAATAATGCAAATAAAATTTTGAAAATTTCGAAAACGGGGTTACACTAGGATACTAGGATACTCTATTACAAGGATACTAGGATACTAGGATACAAGGATACTATGATATTCGGTGTGTTAAACGTATCTATCTGATTTATATTTATAGATATCTACTATTTGGAATTACCTTAGCCATCTACCCTTTACTTACTCTCTAATGTCCTATACCATGCCATACCATATGCTACACACATGCATTACTCTCTAGATTACCCATATTAAGTATACCTTTATGGTACCATATCATGATACCACACTATGCCCTTTACCCATATTTACATTTAGCCTATCCCTAAAACCTTAACACCCTTAATACCCTATACCAAGGACACTAGGATACTCTATTAGAGGCACTTACCTAAGGTATAACCCAACATCAATGGACATACCCTCTTAATCCATACCCTATATGCATACAGGATATGGTACCCATGGTTGTCTATCCATGATGTTATACCTATGTAGTCCTATAATTATCTATTTACCATAAATGCATGCATTGCTATAGGCTATACCTATGGGGTTACCCTTACACCATTTTTATATCAATGATACTCATACTATAACTATATGTTACATAGATGCATATCCCGATCATCACAATATATATAGCTATAGCTAATACTTATAGGAATACATTACCTTTCCTATATAGGTAAACCAAGTGCCCATCTCAAAATTACCTAATATCACCCTCTTACCTATCATATACATTACAATACTCTACCACACATTACTTCACATTGGGACTTTCTCCGATACTCTCATGATACTTACACCAAACCTTGTCCGAATTGGGTCTGTGTCGGTAAAGGCTGTGACTTGTAATTTTTTTAATAATGACACCAAACATTGTAAAACCATATAACTTTATTTAATAATGATCTCGATTTTTCAATAATTTTTTTACTAGTTAGAATTTTTTACTTATTTGTTTTACATCAAATCTTTATTTTCTATTAGAATTAAGTTTGTGTCTTGTTAGTGTATGTGTTCGTGTCTGTGTCGTGTCCATGTCAAATGGCTAGTAGAGAAATGGTTAGCATTTACCTGATTTTGGGGGTGACAAAGGAAGGGTATGGCCGAGAGTAGGAGGAGGTCGGCGCGTGTAGGCGGTTGAGGAGGAGGGGGTCGGTGGAGGAGTAGCCCGGAGAGGAGGAGGAGCACGCATCAATGGAGAAAAAGAATGAAGAGGGCGGTCGGTGATGGAGGCGAGCGGCCGGCAAAGGAGGAGTAGGAGGAGGAGCTCGGTGGAGGCGGAGGAGCGGTGGAGGAGGAGGAGGGGGGCGACGAAGTAGCACAGGGGGTCGTCGGCGTGGGGGGGGGGGAACGAAATATTTTTTGGGAAATTTTTGAGTGAGAATGGGGGGAACGGAAAACCCGATCGGTAAATTAGAAATAAATTAGCGACGTCAGAGTAAGACGTCGCTAAACGTCGCTGTATTCTAAAAAATTAGCGACGTCTTACATTGACGTCGCTAATAGTCGCTGATAATAAAATCATAGCGACGTCCATCGACTTTTCTGCGACGAAAATTTTTGTTATAGAAAATGTAGTCGCAATATGTCGCTGATAGTCGCTAATAGTGACGTATTGCGACGTAAATTTTTTACGTCGCTAAGTTGCAAAATTATAGCGATGTTTTGATTAAGCGTCGCTAATTGCGTCGCTGATATGACTTATTTTGGTAGTGAATTAAGGGTGTGTTTGGTAGGAGAGAAAAGTGGGAGTAAAAAAAATGGAGGAGAAAAAAGTAGAGGGAATAATTTATTTTCTATTGTTTGGTATGGAAGAAAAAGTAGAAGAAAAAAAAAGTGAAGGGATTACTTTTTTCTCCTAACCAAAGAAATTCAATTCCTCCAAAAGTGGGAGAAAAAGTGGAAGAAAAAATGAAGGCTTATATTAGTTAACAATTATACTCTCATATGAATTGTATTATTTAGAAGTCAAATGGTAAATACATGTTTTAGTTGATGATAAAATTGGTAAAAACTATATTTTTTTTTACTTCATTTCCTTTGAATTTTTTTCTATACCAAACAAAGGAGAGTGATATCTCTTCTTTTTTTCATTCTTCCGACCAATCACAAAGCAAGGAAATGATCTTTCCTTTCCATATGGAAGGAAAATGAATCCTACTGTTTTTTCTTTCCTACCTTTTTCATCCTTCATTAACCTTCCTATTTTTCATAGTGTTACATGAACCATCCATATTTTAAAAATAGTTACACGGACTACTCTTATGTTTATGTTTTATTTTTAAAATAAGGTTGGTTGGTAGTATCAATTTTTATAGAAAATATAGATTATAGTAATTAATTCTATATGAGTGATCTATGTAATAGGTACAAGAATAGTTAACATAAATTATCCAAATAAAATAAATAAATAAATAAAGGCAACTCATTGTCCGGGGACGTCATCAGGTGATTTCCACGCTGGAACTCTTTCCGTAACCGCCAACCGTCGTTAGCATGACCGCAGACTGAATCTTTCGTATGGTAGTAGATTCCCCCTCCTAAATCCGCATCGAGCAGTCCACAAAGCATAATTCCCCGAATCTAAATTACCAAATTAATAAGGATATTCCACGTGGGCGAAGCCAACTCGGACTCAACCGCCAGTCCCATATAAACTTACTCTCTCTCTTCTCCCAGAATAAAAACAAAAATCGCAACTTTTTCTTCTTCTTCTTCTTCTTCGATCGAGAGCGGAGATGGTGATGCCGGTGACGTCACCGCGGAGGACGCTGCGGGAGGCGGTGATGCAGAGCGTTCTGGCGTACGACCCCAAGTACAGGAAGCGGCGGGGGGCGGCGACTGCCGATCCGGAGGAGGAGGAGGAGTGGGTGGCGGCGGAGGAGGGGACGATGGAGCTGTCCCAGATCGGCGCGGAGAGGACCAAGAACGTGCTCATACTCATGAGCGACACTGGCGGCGGCCACCGCGCCTCCGCCGAGGCCATCCGCGATGCCTTCCGCCTCGAGTTCGGCGACGACTATCGCGTAAGTATATAATCGGAGCCTCTTGCCTCTTCTTCTCTTGGTTGTGTTCGTTAAAGGTTGTGTTTTCTGGCTATTTCCGGTTGCTTCCAAATGGGCCAGTCTTAGATTTTTTTTTTCTTCACTAGGAAAGTTCCGAAATTGGGGGGAAGGGGTGAAGAAATCTGCGTGTTGTGTCCGCTACGTGTCTGACGCGACACACTCACTGGTTTTTGGGAGTGTCTCTGCTTCCTAGAATCCAAGTGAAAGCAAAATATGCAGTCATGATTTCGATACCTCACTGCTCTTCTTCCTCCAAAATTGGATTCCCCCCCCCTCTTCTTTCCTTTGATTTTTGTGTTGCTTTCAAATGAGTTTACTAATTGGGGAAATTTTCTGAATTGGTGATGAAGAAATCGAATCCAACTACAAGAAAAAGACCGAGTCTTGCAAAGAGTAAGATGTACACGCCAAAACTATCTTGGAGAACACTCCAAAACCATTACTGTGTCGGACGCGTATTGGACACGATACAGAAACTCCCAAACATAAATAATATGACATGCCGTATCCGTGTCATCCACACCATTGAGTTTCGGATCAAATCTCTTTGAACAAAATTTTCATGGTACTAAATCAAACAAAGAAAACAAACTTTTCATGTTAACAATTTTCTCCCTTTATATGTATTTTTTGGGGTTCCAATATTGTAAATTTCGCAGGTGCTTGTGAAGGATCTGTGCAAGGAGCACGCAGGCTGGCCTGTGAACAACATGGAGAGGTCCTACAAGTTCATGGTGAAGCACGTCTCGCTGTGGAAGATGGCCTTCCACGGCACTTCCCCCCGCTGGGTCCACTGCCTCTATCTTGCGGCCATCGCCGCTTTGTACGCAAAGTATGGCTGTCTTCTCAACTTTACTTCGTTAAGTCTCCAATTAACAAAAGACCTGGTCCCCGGATTCTCTACCGTACAAATTTAGTTAACAATAGGAATTATTTCTTTAAAACATAATTATGTAGCGATAGAACTTAAGTGGATGAGTTGGGTGGACTGCTCTACTAGAAAATGACATGTTTTAGTTTTTTTACAAATTTTTACTGAGTGTGACCGGTTGTTTATGTGTTGTTAGCTTATAGTTTGGTAGGTATATCATGTGGACTTGTTGGTTTGTTTCTGCCCCTATTGGGAATGTTTGACACCCTGGAGCGAGACGCAAGTCGTGCCTTTACTCTTCTTATGTAGCTGGAATTTGGAAATTAGGTAGACTGACCTACTTTCCTTTATATTTGACAGGTGGTGGTGTGCCATGCAAGTTCTAAATCTGTGGCTTTGATCATGATTCTTTTTATGACCTGAATCATATCCGAGTCAAGTTTGATGTATTTGGATCTACATGGACACAGATACAATACGACACGGGGACACGGCCACGACACCTATTTGATGTGTCCTAGTGTTATTTGGAGTGTCCCATAAGTGTTGATACGCATCTGACACGACTTTGCCCAAATTTTTGGAGTGTCCATGCTTCCTAGATTTGGATGCTCTTGCTCCATAAATATTAGTCAAGTATTATATTTGTTCATTTCAGGAACCCTGCATGCTTGTTTTAAAAGCTTGTTATCAACTTTTCGACTTTAGGAATTTTAAATGTTATTGATCAAGATTAAGGAGTGTGTCTTTAACATAGATGGACTTGACTGAAGTTTTCTGCCATAGGTATTTGATTGAAGTATACGTAAAAATCCAGTTAGATTAATACGTGCACTGTGTTTGTTGGATAACATGATTATTGCTATTGTTTATGTAATTATAGCAAGTGTCTCAAACAATAAAATTGTAGTGTTCTTATTAGCTTTTGTGTTATTTGCGAGTGAAGGAAGGTGGAGGCTGGTCTAAAGAAGTACAAGCCGGACATCATCATAAGCGTCCATCCTCTTATGCAGCACATTCCATTGTGGGTTCTCAAGTGGCAGGGCCTTAAGAAAAGAGTAGTTTTTGTGACAGTCATCACTGACCTAAACACTTGCCACCGTACATGGTGAGTTTTTTTTTTACCTATTTTAAAGGTCCACTTGTTTTCTTTTATCTCCTATGGCCATTAAAAGAGTAAAATGATATTTTCTTTGGTAAAAGTTTGAGATTTATTCCAGTTTAGGTTCAATGATAGTTTGAAACAAAATATTTGTCCCTTCATGTTACATTGGAGTGTGTGAAATATTATGTATATATAGATTAACTTTCTCAAAATTTACCTGACATACAAAAACTACAAAAGACATTAAAAATGGAATGAGAGAAGAAATAACTTAACTATATATTTTGTGCCACTTGGTAAATATATCTAAACTTCTCTTAATATGTTGGAAATTGAAATACTTTCAAGTGAACAGGAAAGGTGTAAGTGAATCTACTAGCACTAGCAAGGCTGCAATTGAATTGGGATCAGACCAAAAGTGACCATCCTGACCCATTAATTAGGCATCTTGGGTTAGATTTGAGTTTAGGTGTGTTTAAAAGTAACAAATTAGCCGAATGCGCCAGGTGTTAACCTAATCGAAACACAACCTGAGATCATGTGGAAAGCACCTAATATGAGGCTATAGGTCCATGTTTTTAATATTGTTACCAATACTACATAGGAATAATCTATATGGTATATAAAATTGATGCTGATTCTACTTTTGCTTTAAATCAGGTTCATCTTGTAGAAATTGACCATAAGTTTTTCTTTTACCATAAGGAGTTAAGTTGTTACTAACTGATTTTAACCATTTGATCCGAGTTAACCTGTTTTATCCACATTCAGCTCAAGATTTGGTTGGATTCTGTTGAGTGCCATCCTACTTTTGCTGGGATGTAGGTTATGTTTGTCCGTTAAGATTGGTTTTTAAGGACAACCCTTTTCGAGAATATGCCACAGCAAGAAATGTAAGGTGTCCAAAATATGAAATCCTCATACATCAGTCTACGAGCATGGGAGATTGCTTCAGATTCACAATGCAAAAAAAGTTGAGTTTATATTTATTGATCTCAGTAACAAAAGGATCCGTTTGTTCCTCAGGTTCCACACTGGCGTCACGAGATGCTATTGCCCTTCAGAGGAGGTATCTAAGAGGGCATTGCTAGATGGCCTAGGGCCTTCTCAGATCCGTGTGTTTGGTTTGCCCATTCGACCATCCTTCTGCTGTGTTCTTTTCTCCAAGGTTTGATCTTTTTCAAATTAATGCATCCTAAAAAAATCTCGAGCAGAAGTTTGAACTTTATGTTACGAGCAGGATGGTTTGAGAGAAGAACTTGAGATGGACCAGGAACTGCCTGCCGTCCTACTAATGGGAGGCGGCGAAGGAATGGGCCCCGTCAAAAAGACTGCAAGGGCCCTGGGAGAATCACTGTATAGCGAGGAGCTCAGCAGACCAATAGGGCAGCTTGTTGTCATCTGTGGACGTAATCAAGCATTGAAGTCTAACCTACTATCTATTGAATGGAAGATCCCTGTCAAGGTGAACCAGAAACCACCTCTATTAGACTAATCCATGATCATCAGGATTAGGTACTCAAATTGATTTGTTCCTGATTTCAGATACAAGGGTTTGAAACCCAAATGGAGAAATGGATGGGTGCTTGTGATTGCATCATTACAAAGGTATGGTGATGCTTTTTTTTTTTTTCAATTTCTGACCATCATCTACTTGAGTTTTCATTTCTATCTGTTCCAGTAGCACTTACAAATTTTGTTGGGCTATTTTATTATTCTAGGCGGGGCCTGGCACGATCGCTGAGGCTCTGATAAGAGGACTGCCTATCATCCTAAATGACTTCATACCAGGACAGGTCGGCAATTTAGTTATACTCTTCATAAAGTACTCTTGCGGTTATTAGTTTATCTCCATCATCCTAACTATGAGTGTAGACTTCTTTACTACCTGTACCTTGGAGATGTTTGCATTTATATTGGATATTATGCAAGGTTGCACCATTTGCATTGGAATCGGTTTCCGGCCCATCCTATGGGAATCGGTTTCCGGCCCATCCTATGAGAATCGGTACTAGCAGTTTCGGAAGTTTCGGGTCGGAGTATCGGATTCTGTTTCGGAAAGCAAAAAATGATGATAAGTATTTCAAAAACCTAGATAAATATTTGGTATATATTTAGGCATAGTTTTGTATATTATATATTATTTCTCATTAGTTTAAAATGAAAATAATGTTCAACAATGCTAATAGTTCACCTGAAATAGATATATTATTATTTATTACTTCCTTTAGACATAGTAAACTACAATAAATGGTTTTGAAGGGACTAGTATGGATAAATGTTAAAAATTTATAGATAACTTCAACAAATGGTAATGGTTCCACAACTGAATTATTGTGTTGATATTATTTGTTTTATTCTCTCTTTCGTTCAATTTTCTCTGTTGAATTGACCGAAAAAGAGAGCTCCAACATATTGGTATCGGACAGTGGTAACGGGTAGTATCGGACCAGGATATGCCAAAATCAATATGATATAACGATACTTATATTGGTCGATAGTGGAAAACTATGTTATGCCTTAGTAGTCAGCTATGTTGTCACAAGCGTCGTCTAGGCGGTCTAGCCATGCAGGTTTGGAAAAAAATAAAAAGCCTCGACCTCGACAATGTTCCCCTGGATTAGACGATGGTGACCCAGGGAAAAAAAAGCAGGATTTAGACAAAAAAATATGGGTATAAATGTAATTTTTCTATTTCAGTTTTTTTATTTGGCTTAATTGGGTTTGGTCCAGTGTTAGCTAGCTGCTTTGCAAAAAAGAAGAACAAGAAGTAGAAGACCTCCAATCCCTCACCTCAGTTGAGGGAGCCGACCAATATGTATGTTCTTCTTCTTCTTCTTCTTTTTTATGTTTTTTTTAATTTCTTCTTCTTCTTCCTCTTCTTATTCAATTCTTCCATTGAGTTTGTTTTTTTTCTTTCTAAAACTTGTTGATTTTATTGATTTTTCTACTTCTACTTCTTCTTTCTTCTTCAGTTCTTTTGTGTTTTTTAAAACTTTCTGTTTTTCTTGATTTCTTCTTATGTTGCTACTTCTTCTTCTTCTACAGTTTTTTTCCTTATATTTCTTTGATTTTTTAAAAACCTGCAATTTACTTAATTTCTTCTTCTTCTGCTGTTTCTTCTTCAGTTCTTCTTCTGCTCCGTTATTGTGAAAACGTGCAGGTTTTTTTCTTCAGTTCCTTTTTTCTATTTTTTTTTAAACTTACAATTGAACTATTATTTGTTCAAAAGAGTTATTAGTTACTTGATGCTCAAAAGAGTCAAAACAACAACTGCTAAATAACTTCACTAGTTTCCTGGAAGATTGCAGGACAACAGAACCTACAGGTTCCTGGACGACACCTAGACGAAGCCTAGTCATTGCGGGTGGTCTATCGTCTCGCCTCGCCTAGTGTCCAAAACAACATAGATAGTCTGTGCGGATATCATCTTATCTAAGATCGCCTTTATTAATGTATATCTAGGTGCGAATATGGATATATGTTTATCGTGTCAACTTTAAAATTGCATCTTAGTTGTACATATGCTTCTTTTGTTAGTGTACATACACCTATTTGTTATTTTACAAGGTACATAGATGTTAGGGGGTCTCTTTTCAGTCAATTCGGCAGATAAAATTGCACTCAAAAGACCACTCCATAATGATGTAAAATCATAATAAGATTATAAAAGCATGAAATGAAGAAATCTTGTTTATCACAGTTAAACCAATCAACAAGCCGGTCACTATTATTTCATTCAATTTCAAAACTATTAAGAAACAACACATGAAATGCTTAAAGTTATGTCTAAATGTATACAATATTTTTTTCTTCTAAATTTTTAGTAATTTATTAATAATTATTTGTTTTGCGATACCAAAGAATGCGATACTTCATCCAAAACCGCCGATAGTGCTGATCCCGAGAGAAAGGTTATTGACTTGCATCTCACTTCTGCACTTGGAAGTTATTTCTATGATATCGAATATATTGTTGATTAATTATTTATACCCTTATTATTTAACACAGTTCTCTAAGTTTACTCTCGTGTGTCGAGTTGCCAAGGTTCCTTAGAACCAAGTATCCAAAGCTTGTAGAAACTGTATATTTCTGTTGAGCTAATTAGCACTCGATGATGCTGAACTTACATACTTGTTGCACCATGCTTACTTAGTACACTTTTAATTGCAACCCCTGAACTCCCTTTTGCACTTGACTACCATAATGCCGTTAAAAGGAAAAGAAAGATGGAATGCCCCCAGACTTTTATTTGCAATAGTCCCTCCCTGCCTCCTCCTGCCAAGGCTGAGCTATCAAAGTATTTAAGAACTTTGTAAGTTTCAAAGTATTTAATGTAAGTTCAGTGTACCTAGTGCTAATTACCCTTTCTATTTCAAATACTATATTTCCCAAATTTACAAAGAACCTTTAGGAATGTGCCACATTTCTCCTTGTTCTATACTAGATCAACGATTTCTCAGATACTGCATGTGTCAACTGCAGGAAGTTGGGAATGTTCCTTTCGTTGTCGACAACGGAGCAGGCGTATTCTCCAAAAGCCCAAAGGAAGCAGCAAAGCTTGTTGCACGGTGGTTCAGCACCGACGCGGAAGAGCTGAAGAGGATGTCGGAGAAGGCACTAAAACTGGCACAACCCAATGCGGTATTCGACATTGTCAAGGATATCAATGAGTTGGTCCAGCAGCAAGGTCCACTGCCACGACTTTCGTACTCGCAAACTACATCCTTCACATACCCGGCGTTAGAGTGTGGGGTTTGACGAAGTCTCACACGTTGTACAGCTAGGATCGACATTCTTTAGCCTCTGCTGGCTCATTTTTTTTTCCCTTCAAGTTGTTAGCTTCTAAAGATTTCCAGAAGGTTAGCAAACTAGTGTTCTAAGCGTTTGGGGGTGTGCTGCATTTCATTCTTTTCAGTATTAGGTCTCTTCTCTTAGGCAAATTCAGCTTTCTGCATTGTGTATAGTTTCTAAGTTGATCAGTGAAAAGTTGAAAAATAGTAGTTTGTGCTGTCATCTTTTTATTTATTTATTTATTGCAACTCATTCAGATCTCAGGAAAGTATATTGGAACTACGTACCATATTCCAAATTATTTAGTAGGTATCATAAAGGATAATTTTAGCAGTCTCATGAGTAGGTTTTGAAATATGATACAATGCGTAGGGATTGGGAGAGCGGAATCTTTAATTTTTGTGCAGAAATAATATTTTATGCCGAGTCCAGTCTGGATGACAAATCGAACTCTGGCTCAAATTTGGTCCTGGTCGAGTTCGGTCCAAACTCGGATATTTTGTGACAGAATCTTTTGCAGGATCCAAACCGAACTATGGTCAAGTTCGGTTCGGTCAGCGACTGACGAGTTCTGTGTTTTAATCAGCACCGTCGGTTTCGTGATGGTCAGGCTTTGTGTTGTCTATTTTAGGGTTTTCTATGATCTAAAATAGGGTTTCTCAACCTATTTATATGTATTGAGGGTGGGGGTAGAGGAGGAGCACACACGAGAGATTCGAGGGTGCTTGTTCACATAAAACTAAGAGAAAGTCCGCACTTTGCTCTTAGGGCTCGTCGTTCGAGACAATAGGAAAATGAGGTCTGTGCAGGGAGTCGTCATCTTCGTACAGGAAGATCACTACGGGTATGTTGAGTGTTTTAATTGTAATCTTCTACTTCCTTCTTGAGTTCGGTGAGGGGGTTGAACATTTGGATAAATGGTTCAACAAGTTTGTATTCAATCTTTTAATTTTTACTTGGGGTTATAAATATTGGAATTTGTCCAGGTGACACGGTCACTGAAAATACTGTGTTCTCATCTGTGCTTGGTACTTGCATTGGATGGGTGGTTGGTTATCTCAAGTGGGTTAGCCTAAGTTTCCGTTGCGGTCAGTTTCAGACACGATATTGGAGCACACACGGAAGATTCGAGGGTGATTGTCCACAAAAAATCAAGAGAAAGTTTGTACTTTGCTTTAAGGCTCGCCGTTTGAGACTACATAAAAGAGGTGATATGTGTGGGGAGTCGTCGTATTTGTATAAGGAGATCACTAAGGGTAGGGTGAGTGATTTTATTGTAATCTTTTGCTTCCTTCTTGAGTTCGGTGAGGGGGTTGAACCTTTGGGCAAAGGGATCAACAAGTTTGTATTCAATCTTGTTATTTTATTTGATGTTATAAAGATTGAGATTTGTCTAGGTGACACAGACACTGATAATATTGTTTTCTCATCTGTGCTTGGTACTTGCGTTAGACAGGTGGTTAGTTATCTCAAGTGGGCTGGCCTATGTTTTTTGCTTCGATCAGTTTTAGACACGATATCATAGAGCGGTATCGGCGCTTTCGGTCCCAACATCTGGTATCAAAGCGAAGGTTCGGTTCGTTCGGGTCTGATACCAACATCTAGTATAAGTTTTCTCAGTTTTGCGAGAAGGAAGGTGCAACCATGTCTACGGAACAGATGAACACACGTATGATCACCCTCACAGGAGAGAATTAGGCAATTTGAAAGCCAATGATGGAGGACTTACTTTGGTGCAAGGATTTGCATAGTCCATTGGAGGACAATCACTACAAAAATACTGGTAACTAGCGACGAAAGAATCCGTCACTAAATGTAACGTATCCGTCGCTAATTAAAGTTACCGACGAATTACCGTCTAAAAAGGTACGTCGTTAGATTAATTGTCGCTAAGACATTTCCATCGCTAAGTCGCCGCTGCAGCGACAACTTACCGACGGATTTGACGACAGTATTCAGTGACAGATTAGCAACGTATATTATCGAAGAATTAGCAACAGATTTTTGTGAGCCCAATTCTAAAAATTTCCAGAAGGTTACCGACGGAATTATCCGTCGGTAGGATGTCTAATACGCTTTTGGGTATCAGATAACACATTACTGATGGATATTTTCGTCGGTAAGTTGTAGTTTTCTGTCGGTAGATGTCGCTAGGACGTCGGTAAACTGCAGATTTTTGCAGAAATTCATCGGTACTCCATCGGTATTCCGTCGCTGAGCTTGTCATTATTGCCAGAATAATTGTTTTCTACTATGCTCAAACATGTATATATATATATATATATATATATATATATATATATATATATATATATATATTTATATATATATATATATATATATATTCAATAGACTGAAACACAAATAATATATGCTTGAATGCAATAGACTATTTATTCAATAAACTAAAACACAAATATATAATATTTAATGAAATGCACTCAAATAACTATTTTCTCAAACTCTGGAGTAACGACAAACTTCTCCAATATAGTACATATACACAAATCCCTCAATTGATACATAAACTCCATAAAAGTCATACAAACACATCTAGTACAACAAAAAAACATACGAAAATCTCATAAACATCAAATTGTTGGTGGAGGAGGTGGCGGAGGCAGAGGCAACTGTTCGCACACATATAACTGCACCATTACCAAACTGATGACCCGCTGTATGTCCTGGGCAGGAACAATGCCTGGAAGAGTCGCCGGTGTGGAGGCACCATGGTCGAAGTAGGAGCCGGTGCAGTAGGTGCTGTGGTCGAATGAGGAGCCGTTGTCGGAGGTGCTGTGGTCGAAGGAGGAGCCATTGCCGGAGGCGCAGAGGTCGAAATAGGAGCCAGTACAGTGGTAGCAAAAATCAGACCTGTTGTGTCTAGAACATGGGTCACCTGACCCTGTAGGGCCACCAATATCTGTGTAATCTGCTCCAAACTATAGGTTCTGGTAGTAACGCCGGTCTGTGTACCTATAGGTTGAGGTGGAGATAGAAGAGGAGATCTGGAGTAAACGAACGACTGGGATACCAACGATCCGGTACCATACACGCTGTCGCCTTTTCCTCTACCGATAGCTTGTATCCACAAGTCGTTCTTCGCAGCCGACGTCGGTGACTGACTAGTCCCAGCTCTCCCTCGGCAACCCCCTCAGCAGCAGTCCCTCCCTCACAGACTCGACTCTCTAAAGTCCCATACGTCTCCTATATTTATATAGGTAATTAGACTTAATATTCATATTTTAGTTACTATTATGTATTATTATGGTTAGGGTCTCATACGTCTCCTATAGTTGTCTTTGATTTATATTGCTAATTAGGGTTATGGTTAGGATATTTAGAGTTAGGACTAACTATTTAGGTAAAGTAAATATAGTTAAGTACAAAGAAAAATGTAATTATATAGGATTTGGAAATTTTACATAGGCTTTGGTCGTCCGATCATCTACGAGCTTTTCATACTTTTTTTTGCTTATGGGTATGCTTAAAAACTTTGAAAAAGTCGACAGTGTTCGGGTCTCCACCTGTCCTGGTGACCTCCTCCTCCTGTAACAATTAAACATCAACTAATAACTAAATATTAAATTAAACAATTAAAGAAATAACAACTAAGAATACTCACCATCCATTTATAATGCTCTAAAATTGGGATGGATCCACCCGTGTGGTGACCACATGGGCAGCCTTTGCCTTCTCGTACTTGGCTTTATAGGTCGGAGTGTCCATCTTCTTCTTCATCTTTCCCGAAAATTCCTCCTTTAACCACTCCTTGCGATGATCTCTAGGGAGTGTAGCCAACGCCTTCTGGTTGTTGACCATATCCCTCAATCTTTTGCTAACGACAGACTTGTAGCACTTTCGAATCGCCTGATCTCTGTGCACCGGCCACCAGTACAACTTCTGTAAATAAGAAAAAAAAAGAGAGCAAATATTTAACAAATGTTGTAAACAAAGACGATATTATTTAGCATACCCCCAAGCATATCTAGCCAAATAAATCGTCTATCAAGTGGGATGTCCCCAAAGTTCAGATAAGGATCTTGGAATTGACGACGCAATAAGTCGTCCAAATCTCTACCAGCCTAGAGTGGAAAGAACCTGTAATTAATAAAATAATATACCATTAGAAAATAAAGAGAGTATGAATAAATGTGTATAATAACAATTATATACTTACATCGCTCCATCGTCCCACAGCTCAGGACGAGTGATGCTGGCTGGCCGCTCTGGTAGAGTAGGAGGGTCTACAAATCCTGGTCGACGTATGTACACTCCATGGTCCACTAACATGCCAGGATATGGATTCGTTCCAGTAGGAGCGACATGTGTAGTCTCTGGTATAGAAGACGGACCAGTCGAACCAGGGGAGCACCAGCATCAGTAGGAGTAGATGTTGAGGGAATATCAGGGCTAGCTCTGCCTACCGATGAATGAGTGAATGGCGGAGATAAGCCATCCTCCTCATCAATGAATTCGTCCTCACTAACTCCTTTGTGATCTGCAACTAGAGTAGTAGTAATAGTAGTATGAGGAAGGTGGGATGAAGATCTCGACGTCGTCCACGGTCTCGTCCCGCCATATACAAATCTGAAAGAAATAAAAAATGGTGTGATGATACAAATAATCAATGCAAATCTAATAGAAATAAAAATGGTGTGATGATACAAATAATCAATGCTAATCTAATAGAATAAAAAAATGGTTTGATGATACACATAAGTAAGTAATACATACTAATCTTCTTCATCTTCTGATTCATCTTTATCTTCCGAATTATCTTCATCTTCTTTTTATTCATTTTCACTATCACTTTCACTTTCGCCTTCAACTTCAAATTCTTTTTCTTCATCTTCAAAGTCTTTCGTTCTACAATTGTGTACCAGGACAAAAAATCTAAAACATCACGTATCATAACGTCATTAGACAAAGCTTGGATAAATTATTGAATTTAGAATAGTTAATGATTTTAATCCTTACATAATTATGGAACCACGACGAAAATTTTCTGTCAACCTCTCTAGCAAGATCATCATCATCATCAATGTTAGGTCTCATTTTTATCTCAGCTCTAAAAATACTGTGATAATAACGAGAAAAGTTAGAGAACTTATTTTACAAGTATATAGTAAAATTGAAATATATAGCAAAATTTTGTCGCTTACTTCTCTATATCTTCCATCTCCTCTATACCAATATTTAGGCATATATACCGATGAGCGGCTTCAAATCGTCCTCCAACCACCGTAATTTAGCAGCACTTGTAGGCTTGCCACCAACATTGAAGATAGTACAGATTTCACTATTCGGTGCATTGACCTCACATTCATCATTTTTTGGTGCTATATTCTAGTTTGTTCTGACATGAGTATCGAAGTAGATTAAGCAGAAGTTTGAGACCTCCTCAATAATATATGCTTCGCATATCGAAGGTTCTACATGAGCCTTATTGCCCACCTTCTTCTTCAGGTGATGTAGATATCTATAAATAAAATATTGAATATTAGAACTATTTGTATAAAAAAAAATATTAGTACTAGATAATTAATTATTTCATACCTCTCAAATGGATACATCCATCGATAATGGACGGGAGCACCGATACGTGCTTCATATGCAAGATGAATTGGCAAATGTTTCATACTATCAAAAAAAGCCGAAGGAAAATACCTTTTCTAACTTGCACAATGTTAATACAATCTTCTCCTCAAGTTCAAACATATGTTGTACCGTCAACTTGCTTGAACACAAATCTCTAAAAAATATAGATAACTCGGCTAGCGGACCCCATACTTGAGAAGACAGCATACCTTTTTAGAGCGATGAGAAGTAAATGCTCCATGAACACGTGGTAATCATGACACTTCATCCCTATCAGTTTACGTTCGTTGATATCGACACATCTTTCCAGATTTGACATATAATCATCAGGGAATCTCAACTTTGTAATCCAGTCACATATTATCAATTTATCATCCCTACTCAATGTAAATAGGGCTGAGGGCTTGACCCAGTTACCATTGGATCTTCGTGTTAGATGCAACTTTGGACGCCTACAAATAATTTCCAACTTCTTTCTTTCTTTGGGATTGTCTTTTATTTTTCCCTTGATATCTATCATTGTATTGAAGATGTTGTTGAATGTATTTTTCTCAATATGCATGACATCAAGATTGTGTCTTATGAGATTGTCCTTTCAATAAGGTAAGTCCCAAAAGACACTCTGCTTCGTCCAATTATGGCTATGTCTGAATCCTTCAAAGTGATGGCCCGATCTCGGATCTTCCATTACAGTCGGTAAATTCTCTACCTCTGCCCAAATGACATCTCCTGTCAATCTCAATGGAGGAGGAGATAGTTCCTATTTACCAGCTCTAAAGACGTCTCTGTTTTTTCTCCATGAATGCGACACAGGAAGGAACTGACAGTAACAATTAAAAAAAAGCTTTTCCTCCATTCTGAAGGCAAATGTCTTACACTTTTTCATACATATCGGACGACATAATACCATGAGTACTCTATCCTGATAACATCACGTATGCTGGAAAATCATTGACGGTCTACAACAACATTGCTCTCATCTGAAAGTTCTGCTCCATCGATATATCATACGTTTGAACGTCGAACAGCCACAATTGTTTCAACTCGTCTACCAACGGCTGTAAGTAGATACCGATGTTCTTCTTTAGATTTTTGGACCGGGTATGATAAATGTCAAAAACATATAAGGAGTCTTCATGCACATCCACAGAGGTAGATTGTAAGGGATCAAAACTATCGACCAACAAGAGTACTGGGACCCCGACTATCCGAAAGGAGTGAATCCATCAGAACATAAAACCAACCAAACATTCCTAGGCTCCGCAGCAAATCCAGGATGACATCGATCAAAATGCTTCCATACCCCTCCATCAGATGGATGAGATAATTCTCCTTCATCCATCTTTCGTTCTTTGCAATGTCATGTCATGTATTCTGCAGTATTTGAGGATATATACAACATCTGTAGCCTCTTTGTGATCGGCTAAAACTGTATGTATTTATAGGGGCACAACCTTGTTCGTGCAGTTGATTCCTTTACCACGAATTGGCTTGTACCGATCCTCGTGACAGAAAATGCATCTGTATTTATCATTGTTCTCCTTGTAGTATAACATGCAACCGTTTCGAGTTTTCGTATCATCATCTTCGACTTGTAAAGGTTTTCTGGCAAGTCCTTCGTTCCTTTTGGCAACAACTCTCTAACAAATTGAATTATTCGATCATAACATTCCTGCGTAAGTTAAAACCAGACTTGAGGTTCAACAACTGTATCACCACCGACAGGACAAAATGAGAATCACAACCCAGATATAACGGAGCATCGGCATGCTAGAACATATCATAGAACTCTTTTGCATCAGGATTCAGATATAACGGAGATATATCACAACCCAGATATAACGGAGCACAAGAGCATGGCGAGCATGCGCGCGATAAATGATTCGTACATGCACGCGGCGTACGAAATGCACAGCGTACGAAATACACAGCGTGCAGATGCACTGCACGTTGGGCACGAGAGCATAACACATAGGCGCACGACAAATGAATTACGCAGGAGCATGGCCACGAAACGCATAGCGCGTAGATGCACGGAGCACGAGAGCAAACGAATCGCGTAGACGCGCGGTCGCGAAATGCACAGCGTACGGATGCATCTGTATATGGTATCTGGCACCTGTATCTTGATTGCATTTATCCTGTATTTGCAACTGGCCATAGCATGGAACAATATCTCGTCATGGATTAGTATGCCACCCCTTGGCCTTATTTGGTTGTAGGTGTGGCTCACTGCTTCGATGATAAGATTTCTGGATCGTGTTATGCTTAGGGTTTTATTTAATTAATTAATTTGATTAGTTGTATCATATAGCATATATTATGTCATTAGTTATATGGCTAGGTCATGTTAGGGATTAGGGTTTAGTAGAGCCAACCCCTACCCCTATATATATTTTCTTCCTCTACCTATTTCCTTATTCACTGTTTTATTCATTTCCTCCCACCAATCCACCTAGGCAAGTACATCTTGCACAAATAAGAGACCACTTTCATTTTTTACTTCTTGTTATTTCTTTGATATTATTAGTCAATATTGTTTATCTTTTCATTCTCTACAAGTTTAGTTCTTAGAGTTTTTTATTTTAATGGCTAATTTTGTGTAGATGTAAGTTTCTAAAACTAGAGTTTTATGGATTTTTGTAGTTTTAATCTATCAAACTTGGTTATTTTCGAAAACTAGTTACTCCATGTTGTAGAGAATTTAATTTTATTCAATTTTGGCTTTTATTTTGCTTGATTTCGAGTCCTATAGCTCAAGTTATGGATATTGGAAGTTTTAAGAACTGCATGGCTAAAAGCTTGCTGCCTGGGATGATGACCCTTCTGCGCGCGCGCGTGCACCCGCGTGCCGTGCATCTTCACCCCGCGCATCGGGCATTCGCGTGCTGTACATTTCGCATACCATGGGCCTGCACGATTCGTTTGCCGCGTGCTTGTGCGTCTGCACGATTCGTTTGTCGTGCACCCGCGCGCCGTGCTTCCGTGCTCCGCGCACCATGGGCAGTTTTGTCTGCTTATGCCGCATGCTCGTGCCATGTGCGCCCGCGTGCCCGTGCGCCTGCTTGCCGTGCACCCGTTCCCCCTCGCGTTGTGGGCCAGTTTTGTGCCCACATGCCCGCGCTCGTTCCCCGTGCGATTTGTGCCCGTTCTCCGTGCGTCGTGGGCCTGTGCCACACGTATCGTGCACCAGATTATTCCGGAACATGATTTTCTATGTGCCCATGTGCCTTCTTTGCTTAGCCTGACCTATTGTGCCTATGGCACATGAGACCATGTGACCTATGCGTCTATTTGTTGGGCTTTACACTTTTTGCTTTCTCTGTCATGCGCATGTCTTGTCCCATGTGCTGATTTTATGATTTGATATTTTATCTAGTTTTGATGAGTTTATTGATTTGACTTTGATTTCCTGTCCCGACCTTGTTTATTGATTTGACTTTGATATTTTATCTATATGACTTCTGCGTCATGAGGGGTCCATGTGATATTTCTGACTTGACCATGTTCCTGACTTGACAGTATTTCTGACTTGAATACCTGTATACGTGCTGGTACCTTTCTAAGTGTGTATTGAGATACAATATTAGTGTACACTGCGGTGCTATTAATGAGTGCACTGAGGTATGACTCTTCGTCCTAAGTGATTCTTCGTGTTATATGTTAATACATGCATCCTCTCCAGCACAGTCATGGTAATTGGTCAGTAATATTGACGTGGTATATTGAATGTTTACTTGATGCATTACACTAAGCACGGATCTAGATTTGGGGCTCTTTGAACCGAATGTAGAATTATGCTTAGGGTACACGTACTATAGTACGACATTTAGGAGGATGATCATGTGACCACGGCATGTGATTCCAAGATCAACATAGGGTTAATCTAAGAAACTTAAATCGATATAAGCATTGGGAAGGACCATAATCTCGAGATCGTACGTTACCAGCCACCCTAGGCCCTGTCCTAACATGTCGGGTTGGACGCCACAGATATTGTTTAATCTGCCTATAGTTGATGACAATATCCAGCTCCTATGTGCTATGTGTTATATGTTTCGTACGGTAGCCTTTCGGGAGACCGGTGCATAATCAATATGCTATGCGTTAATAATGGATTGGCTAGCCTTGCTTGGATACAATACGATCTGAGGAATCCTATATACTTGCATTACTGTGATAACCCAGGAAAATCATAGAAAGCTGTAGGATTGATTGGCCGCTTGTAAACTGACTTGCTTGTGATATGTTTCTTCTGTTAGTAACCGAGAAATATGGACTATCGTGGTGCACGGTACAACCCACGTCCTTATTTGGTTGTTGGGTTGGGCTATTGTGCTGCGTTAGGCTATGGACTGAAGTTGCGACCAGAAGCCCTTAACTTGACCATGGTTATAGTATCTATCTTATCTCGGCACGATATTGGCACTGTTTGTCCCTTTTTGGTTGTAAGGGTGCCGTATTGTCTCGATGATATGGTATAAGCCTATAACTCATGAACCAGGTCTTAGTTTACTCCTTGGGTTGTCTTATTTATTATGTGCTCCCTTGTGGTGCTTGCAATTTGGGGCCTGACCCCGCTGGTTTTGAGTGGGTTTCATTTTCACCGCTCTGATATTTTCTATTTTGTACTTAGCGTTTAGCCACTGGCATCTGTTAGCCGGCTGTTCTGGACATTAGTTTCTGTTTTCATAATTGTAATTAAATCAGACTGCAGCTGACTATGGTTATGTACTATTGAGTCTCGATACTAGCTTATCATTTTGTGTATCTAGTCTCATGAATCATTTAGATGAAGCGTCGGGGACGCCTTACTGCTTTGTCTTATATGATCATTATTACTGCTTCTTGGTTGATCATTTGAGACATAGATGCTATGTGAGACCATAGGAGACCTGATTGTAGCATGCACCCATAGTCTCTTAACAGCCACAATCGTCGTATGACGTCTTCGTACCTTATACGGGGCAGCTAGCCTAGTCCGTCTCCGTATTTTGGTACTGGGGCGTGACAAAGTTTTATTGGTAGCCCATGTAGGTCTATTTTTCAGACTTGTGTGGTGTTGCGATTATAGAATAATTAATCAAAACATGTGCCCCTTGATCTCCTGATTCGTCTTCGTTTTCTTCTACCTTGATTGCTAACTTGATTATCATCCTCGATTCCTTCTCGTCCTATCTTTTGATACCTTGTATCCTTTCCCTTTAGGGGCACCTCGTTCTCGGTTATTAGAGGAGCCGGCTTGGAAGAGAATCCAGTAGAGCAGGGTCGAGTGGGAGATCAGTAAGGGGCATCACCTCTACCTGGACAGATTTATATCTAGAACGTCGTCGAGCATGAGCCAATTGAGCAGCAGAGGCCAGAGGTTCTCGTACCTCCAGTGATGCCGGCATTACCAGTGGCACTCGACACACCGACACTATTGCTGATCATCAGGGTTCATTGGAAATCCAGCAGCACCAGATGACCATCCAACAACATCAGCAGGTCCAGAACCAGGAACAAAATGTCCTATTGAACTAGGGCTTGCAGGTAGCCCTATAGAGAAACACAAAGACAGATTCGGGTGCATCGGTTCGGTTTTGTCGACTCAACCCAAGTATTTTGATGGCACGGAGGATGCCATTACGACGAATGCGTGGTTACATGATATCGAGGCCATCTTGATGGCGGCCAAGGTTCCAGTTGAGGAGCAGGTGGATCAGGTCCGATTGCAGCTTCAAGACCTTGCCGGCGATTGGTAGGCGTCAGTGGAAGTTGGCTTGAGGCGTCCTATTTCTTGGGATAGCTTCAGGACCAGTTTCAGGACTAAGTACTTTAGTGTCGTTGCATAGTTCAAGCTCCAGCAGTGGTTCATCGGTCTCAAACAGGCTGGTCGAATGGTAGATGGATATGCAGCTGAATTTTGCAGGCTGAGTAGATTTTCCATAACAATGGTGGCAACGGAGCCAGAGAGCAATGAGGTTCTAGCAGGGACTTCACTTAGAGATTATGCAACTCGTAGAGGGACATGACTACCAGATATTCGATACAGTATTGACGATGGCTCGGAGGCACGAGCTTACTATACAAAGGTTGTCAGCAAGGACGGGAGGCCAGAAGAGGTCTCATGTGTAGAGTGTGGGAGGAGGAGGAGCAGTGCCCCGGACGTCAGTGTCACGATCCGCTCCCGAATAATCGGACACGAGTCAGACACACCCAGCCTTCGTCGTTAGACACGATGAAGTAAGCTGTACCAATATCTAGGAAAAACTATAAATCCAGATAAGAATTAATATAAACCACAGCATCTAATATCAAATCCCAGAATCAAATACAAGTCTAAGAGTTATTACATTTCCAGCAAATGTAAAGTAAACTGATGTCTCTAATACAAAGTCCAGATAAAACTAAAAAGAAAGGTGCTAGGCTTCCTCAGCCTCTAAGTCCTGAGCAACATCAACTGGCTCATAGGTGCCTCTAGGCTCCTGCCCATAATAAGTGTCACAGATAGCCTCCAACTCACTTGCAACATATCCTAGTCAGGAGCGGAGCTAAGTATATCCAAGGAAATGAGCATGGACATCATGGTATGAAAATGAATACAGGAAAATATATAAAGTACGAGAAATGAGAACATAACACGTGTCACGACCCGCACCCTAGAGTAAGGGCACGAGACGTGGGTACGTCCAGCCTACGCCGCAGTGTCGGCGGTAGAACGCTGTCCTAGGTCAACATCTAACAATATAAAGGTACCTGTACAGTATATACTCTCCGAATGGAGGTGACATAGCAATACAGTCTCAATCACAACTAAGGTAGAACAGGATAAAGATAGATAGATAGATAAATATCCAGAATGAAAACACAGAGATACAATCCAGAATTCTAAGTGCCTAAATAAGTACATATCCCAAAAAAATCTCAGAATCCATATACAGTAATCCATGAAAGTAAAGACATCCTAATCTAAGGGAGTGTCGTCAACTGCTAGTGGATCCTGCTGCTGGTCCAAGTCACAGCACTCATTTAGTGTAGCACCATAGTAGGTAGGGCAGAACGCCTCAGCCTCGTCCTCTGTAATATTTTAACAGGTCCAGTCAGGACAGGAGCGAGCACAGTACATCTCAATAAATCATAGCAGGTCAGGATATCTAATCATGCTAGAGAGTAAGATACAAGAAACTGAAGAAAATAACAAGATAAAAAGGAAGACTATAAATAAATAGATACCATATATAGAGAACTATCAGTGACTAGTGATTCAGAGCACAAGACGGTTATGTAAACGGCACGATGTTGTACACGAGTAATCTACAGAGGTTGTACACGAGTAATCTACTAGATTGATTACATAACCACTTCTACTCCCCCACCCCAATCAATACACAGGGATCTAGCCAAGATATGTTATTGCACACGAAGAATAGTCGTACACGAAGATCATGTGAGCACATGAGTATACACGATTTCACATGATTTGTACACGAAAAGCACGAACACAAGGAGTACACGATGCTCATGATAAAGTACACGAACACGAAATACCCGATGTATTCGCTAAGAGGATAACATCGCACGACAAGATCCATATAGTACTAATCCGTGTTTCCGACGTGTCAGCATCATGTAAAGTAATCTAAAGCAGGAAAATACTCCTAATGCAGGATAAAAAATGATCAGAGAATGTACTCGCCTGTATCTTTAGTATCTAAAGAATATCTACTGTCCGAGGAGTGGTGTCTGTCTCCTATAGAACAGTACAAGTCACTATGAGTCTAAAATGATAATAAGATGCAAGTCAATGCATTCTACATGAATCTAGGTCAATCTAGGCCAAAGTCAACTCTTGGTCAACTCTGGTCAACCCTAGAAGTCAAACTAGGTCAGACTATCCATTCTAGGTCTAAACTAGGTTACACTAGATCTAACAAGTCTAACTAAGCTATTCTAGGTCCTATTAATACAATGTTAAACCAACATCACAACAAACCTATATTCTATGCATCTAGGCCTACACTTGGAATCCGCACTTGGCTATATGCCAAACACATATAATACATATATACATCTACATAAGGCATTCAACATCTCACATATAGACATATCCATGATACTCACATATAGGTATACCTACATATATACATATATTAACTATATATATACATTATATATATGCATAGAGAGAGAGGTAGGAAGACTAACAAGTGTGTGTGCATAGAGTGAAGGCATGATCATAAAGTGAAGTGTATACTAGAGTGTCACATGTACATGTAAATGTGTGTGTGTGTGTGTGAGGTGCACAGAACAATGAGTGTGTGGAGAGCATGAGTGAAATGGAGTGTCAAAATAGTGAAGGGTAAACAGTGTTCAGTTAGTAAGGAGAGGGGAAAAGGAAACCAATTCATTTTTCACTCAAAATCAGTTTAAGTTTTTACATAAGTGAGAACTACAGGTTCAGTTCAGCCCACAGTCAACAACACCAAGAAAACTCAAATTTTAGAACCTAGCCATATTGTCATACAACCCAGGTCATGCAGTGAAGAAAGAGAAAAGAAATCAATTCATTCAAACCCAAAAAAATAGTTTCACAAACCCAGTTTTCAGTCTTAAACAAAACTCTCAGATTTAGAGCCCAAATCAATACCAAAACATCCCAAAATCAATATACCATTAGTAAACATGTAGGTGCACTATAATCGGGTTTTAAACCATGCTAATAACAGTACTAAATAGGTTAATTTTGATGTCAAAGTTCACATTAAAAATCTAGAAATATGCAGTGAATAGGGACTGATACTTGAGTATCAGAACAAAGGGTAAATGAGAATTAGAGCATCAAATTGAATTAATACAACAATTTATTGGTTGGTAAATATTGTGTAGAAGTGTTTGTGTCAGAGAGAGAGATTCGTGTCCACAAAAGTGGACACAGAGTGTCCAAGCAGCAAGTGACACTCACAATTATTAACTAAAGAAAGCAGTATCGTGCACAAGTGCACGCGTGTCTAGCACTCGACACAGGACACTTCGTGTCACATGCACACACCCACGTGTTCGCCTAGGATAGGTCTTCGTGTCCAACACGTATCGTGTCCATAGGTGTCGTATCCAGAGTTCTAGAGCCGTATCCGAAGCCCTAAATCCCGTGTACAGTGTCAGTACAAACCTAGTGTGGGCTGAAAAATGTGTCCGACATGACACAAGAGGTCGTATAACTTGGGAACCTCGTGTCAGTGGTTACCCCTAGGTCTCGACCAAGTGTCGCATATCTAAGTGACACGGACACAAAGAAATCCATCCCGAGCTGCAGGGCACTGCTCACGACTGCCACGAGCGTGTTCGTGTCCTCAAATCGACACGATACGACACAGAAAT
Source organism: Iris pallida (assembly GCA_029216955.1). Classification (NCBI taxonomy): domain Eukaryota; kingdom Viridiplantae; phylum Streptophyta; class Magnoliopsida; order Asparagales; family Iridaceae; genus Iris; species Iris pallida. Next base: position 68,260 of record JANAVB010014112.1, read on the forward strand.
CGACTCAGTCGAGGGGAAAACCATAAAGCACATGAACATGAAGAATTTCATTCAAAAACATTCCAAAAATCAAATCGAAATCACTACTAAAATAACCCATTTTTGCGACGTCAGGAGACGTCGCTAAATAAGGAAAATACGTCGCTAAAACCAATTTGTGATGTATTTAGCGACGAAAATCGGACGTCGCTTATAGTCAAGTCGCAGATGTCACTTTCATCGCCGGACGTTGCTATTCGTGACACGAAGTTCATTGTCGCTAGACGTCACAAAATTAGCGACATATAGCGACGTATCACTACGTCGCCAACTTGCGACGTAAAGCGACCACTTGCGACGCTGTAAACTTTATATATGGTGACATGGCATGGCAGCCACGTGGGCAACTTAGCGACGCCTACCGACAGATTTAGCGACGTACACCCTCAGCCCACGTCAGCATATTAGTGACGTCTAGCGACGTTACATCGCTATTTAGCGACGTATAGCGACGTCTACGTTCCGTCGCAGTACGTCGCAGAACGTCGCTATACGTCGCAGATATTATAAAAAATTTGAAAAAATATAATTGATATTTTTGTTATGCTGTGTGTCTGTGTTACAATGTGTGTGAAGTACAGTGTTTAACCATCGACAGTTTCGCTTACTGTTCTATGTTTTATCTTGGATAGAAAGAGCAACAGTTCAGGGTACACTTCTCAGAGCTTCCTCTTCACGTCCTTCACCTTCTCGGGAACCTTTACGACGTCCCGAGAAAGTAAAGGACGTGAAAATGAACCTCTCAGAAGGGCACCCTGAACTGTTGCTATTTCTATCCAAGATAACACATACAACAGTAATCGAAACTGTCGATGGTTCCGAACACTCCATTTCACATTCACTGTAAACACAGACACACATCATAACAAAAATACACATTATATTTTTTTAAAATTTCGGCAGCACCTCCTTTGTATATCAGATCATCGCTTATAATCCAGCGTAGGTATATTTGTCATCCCCGTCGCAGATATCACAAAGTAAATATCACAATAAAAATAGGAGGCAGTGCAAAGTAAATATCACAGACACACATCTATCAAAGGCTGTAAGTACACGTCAATGTTCCTCTTGGGATTGTTCGGACCAGGAATTATAACGGTTAGAAACATGTACTGAGTCTTCATGCACATCCAAGGTGGTAGGTTATACGGAGTGACAATCATAGGCCAGCACGAATACTGGGATCCCGAAAGACCAAAAGGAGTAAAACCGTCAGAAGATAGTCCCAACCTGACATTACGCGGATCTGAAGCAAAATCAGGATACACTCGATCAAAGTGCTTCCACGCTTCTCCATCGGATGGGTGATCCAACACTCCTTCAATCTGTTCTCGCATGTGCCAACTCATATTTTCGGCCATCTCTTTCACCATAAATAATCTTTGCAACCGCGGCGTTAAAGGCAAGTAGTGCATTGAATCGGTCGGTCTTCTTGCACCGGTAGACCTTCATGTACTAGTTGTCTTATAGCGATCAGCACCATAAAATCTGTACACATCTGCGTCCTTGTCGTCTTTGTAGTACAGCATGCACCCATTGCGACAAGAATCGATTTTCTCGTATCCCATCTAAAGCGATCTCACCATCCTCTTAGACCGGTAGAAGTCTTTAGGCAACTTAGCACCCGCCGGCAAGATCTCTATAATCAACTCCAACACTCGGTTGTAACATTCTTGCGACATGTTAAAATCTGACTTAATGCTCAACAGTCTTGTAACTACCTCCAACGGTGAATGATCCTCACAACCAGGATACAATAGAGTCCTTGTATTCTCCAGCAACTCCATGAACTGTACAGCATCGGCATTCGGTGCCTCCTCAGGTGCATCATGAACGAAACTAGGCCCCGCAGCATCGAAAACCATGTTCACACATCCGTCGTCGTATGCATGATTATCTGAAACAAAATTAGGTCCCGCATGCATATACGGCTCAACATAAGGCTCCGGCTCTGATGCTAAAGACACAAGTTCTTCGTGTTCGGTCCACTGATAGTAATTAGGCGTGAAACCCCTCGAGTACAAATGATATGTCACTTCTACTTCTGGATAATATTTCACGTTATGATATTTCATACACGGACACTTAATTTTGGTGCCGTCTATGTACTGAGGGAATGCCTTAGCAAACTGTAGGAACTGCTCTACTCCCGCTATATATTCATCCCGCACACCACACATATCATCAGGACGATGATTGTACATCCATGAACGATTCCGCAAGTAGTAATTCATATCCATTTGGAAATAATTCTGCAAATATGGACACACATTATCCAACAGGCACAAATTCGTATATTATGTCTTATTAGGGACACACATTAGTAGCGGACAGTTACTAATATCAATGATATGCAATCTAGGTCAAACTAGGTTGTACTAAGTCAAACAAAGTCAAACAAGGTCAACCTAAGTCAAACAAAGTCAAACAAGGTCAAAGTAGGTCAAGGGTTGACCTATAGTTGACTTTGTCAACTCTTAGTCAATCTAAGTCAAATATCCTATTTCTAGTCATTACCTACCAAGGTACCGTTTACCTTATCGCTATTGGTATCCCGATACCAATACCTTAAGTTGGTACCCTTTACCTTATCGCTATTGGTACCCTTTACCTTATCGTTATTGGTACCCTTTACCTTATCGTTATTGGTTAATAGTCAATTCAATTTCAGTTATTCAAGGAAATTAGTTGACACATTCAGTGGATTTATCTCAGGAATAGGAAAACCAATCTCAGTCCTATTTATAGTTTAAGGAAAATGAAATCTACAAGGACTGTTACTCAAATAGACCGCCTGTTGACTGATACAAGAATACCTATCATCAAAAGCCCCAAACTCGAGCCACACTCCAAATACTGACCCATTTGTGAAAATAGGACTGAACCTGTGTGGCATGGACTGATGCATGGTAGGTAGGTGACTAGACACTTGATGTTAGGGACTGATACTCAAGTATTTAGTCAAGTGACCTCAGGAACTGAACTCATATTCAATAGGGGACTGAACTAACCAATAAGCAATTTGGAGGCTGAATAATTGATTCAAAACTGATTTAAGGACAGGCTGGACATCTAAGTTGATAACTAATGTCGATGTGCAAGGGTGGAATGAACTAAAAAGGTAATCCTTCAACCAAACAATACCTAATCTATATGTCAGTCATGGGACTGAACAACTGAATACAAGACAAATAATAGGACTGGAACTAAATAAATGCCTGGACTGATATGAAAAGATAATATGGACTGTAATATGCCAAGCAAGACTGATACACATAGTTGATACCAAATAGATATGGGACTGAACATTACACTGTGGTAATCCCCCAAACTGGACTGTACAGTGGTAAATGCTAACATGTGGATCAAATGTCGACTGTTCAAAGCTCACTGACTGAACAAAGCTAAGGGATTGAATCGATATAAAGGCAATGGACTGACCTACTAAGAGACTAACAATGTATACATTCACACTTACAAACTTGAGTCTATATATATATATACAACGACTGGACAGTCATACATGGTTGATCACATATGGAATAAACAGCCCACACAAATACACACCCATAGTCCACTTAAACCACAAATCCTCCAATCAATATAACTACTTCTATTATACTCTTGTATGCTAGATTATCATACCAATGCTAAAGCTATAGCAAAGCACTCCTAAACTAAAGGTTAAAATTTGAATTTAGAGCATTGATGCTCTTTGAGTCATTTTGACAAACACTTGGCGTGCATATCAATGTCTGTGTGTGTGTGTGTGGTGTCCGTGTCTGTGTGGTGTGCGTGTGTATCCGTGTCCGTGTGTGTCCGTGTGTGTGTGTGTATCCGTAGGAGAGGGAGGAGGAAGGAGAGGAGTTAGGTTAGGGTTTACCTGAGGAAGAGGAGGAGGAGGTCGGATTGGGGGAGGAGGAGCTCGAGGAGGAGGATCTCGAGGAGGAGGAGCTCGCCGGAGGGGAAAGGAGTCGCCGGGGGGGGAGGGGGTCGCCGGGGGGGGGAGGGCACTGACAGAGGGGGAGGGAGTCGCCGGGGGGGGGGGGGGGGGGGGGGAAAATTAAAATTTTTGGGGGTTTTCGAGTGAGAGTGAGGGGGAAAGAAGGCAGCGGCGTTCCCTAAGTAAAATAACTTAGCGACGTCACGTGTTGACGTCGCTAAACGTCGCAACCATGGCGACATATACTTATAATATATCGCTGAACGTCGCTATTCAGCGACGTATTATACTCCTGTCGCAGAACGTCGCTAGCCAGCGACGTTTTGCGACGTGTTTATAAAGAAGTCGCTACTGGCGACATAATTTCTTGCTGTCGCTACATTATGTCGCTATTTGATATTTTAGTAGTGAATGCCCTTTGGGGCATTTCATCAAACACATTCATGTAAGGACTGATACGTGTCCGATACGGACACGTATTGAACACGAAACCTAGGGATAGCTATACCTACAGTTAGGGTAGACCTAGGGCTTCCTATTTATGCAATAATAACAGCAATTGCAATAAGTTTTGAAGGAATTACCTATAGGTGTAAATTTCCCCAAAAATCTCCAAAGATGGGTGTTCTTCTTGATGGCCAAACATCACCAAATTGTCCACACTCTGAAATTTCTCAACACAAACAACAAGTAGAAGGAATTTAGAATCTATTGCAATTGGTTTGGATAGAAAAGGAATTAAATTAGATTTTCTAGGAATTATTGAAGTTGGGGATTTACCTCTTTTTCCAACTTGAGAACTTTCTAAAGGAGGCTAGCCCTAACTTCGAGGAGGCATTAAATAGATGGGGTGGAAGCCCTAAGTGGCCGGCCAAGGGGTATTGGGCTAGGGTTAGGGTTCTACTAGTGGTCTATGGGCCTCTATGGGCCTAAGTCATAAATCATGACTTGTGAAATCACAAGCCATTCTCTAGCCAAATAAATTCCTATTTTCTCCGAATAAATTCTAATGAGTTGGATATCACTAACTTAAGTCAAGCTAGGGTTACACACTCCAACCAAGTAGTCATGACCTAGGTTAGCTTCTAGGACAGTCTCCTAAGTCACCCTGAGTCAAAGTCAATAATAGCACAAAATCAATTATACTAAAAATCACTTAAAATTCCAATAATTATAATTAATACTAAATAATTCCAAATAATTCCAAAATTTTAAAAATGACCAAAATACCCTCAAGTTATAAATGTGGTAGTAACAAATCTACCCCCCTTAAAATAATTTTGTCCTCGAAATTAAAAGGACGAAACTAACAGATGAGAAGGATAGATAATCATACCTCACGATGCAAACAAATATGGATATCGCTCGTGCATCTCATCCTCCCGCTCCCAGGTCGACTCTCCTAGAGAATGATGCCTCTATGCGACGCGAACCAAGGGTATCACCTGGTTTCTCAGCACCTTCTCACGGCGATCCAGAATCTCCACAGGCTGCTCTGGATAACTGAGAGTAGGTCCAACCTCAATCTCCGAATGATCGAGCACATGGCTAGGGTCAGCCACGTATTGTCTCAACTGTGATACGTGGAATACGTTATGGATGCCCACTAGTGCAGGTGGCAAGTCTAGCCTATAAGACACATCACCGACCCTCCCACTGATCACGAAAGGTCCGATGAAGCGCGGGCTAAGCTTTCTACCTCCACCAAAACGTATCGTACCACGAGTCAGAGATATCCGTAGAAAAACCATCTCTCTAACCTAATCACAAGCAAGGTCTCAAGTTACTAAAAATCAAACACGATCAATCAAACAAATCAAAAATACAACCTACTTCTAATCCTATCTCTAAATATGTACCTCAAACTCCAACGGCCTCCGGTGGCTATCGACCCAGTGCCGATGTCTGTCCTACGCCATACGAAGTCTGTCCCTGATGAGCTTCACCTTCTCGGCTGCGTCAACAACCATCTCTGGTCCCAGTAAAGCTCGCTCTCCAATATTATTCCAAGATAAGGGTGTACGACACCTACGCCCGTACAGAGCCTCAAAAGGTGACATCTCAATGCTGGCTTGATAACTGTTGTTGTAAGCAAACTCCACCAAATATAGATGATCCTCCCAGGAACCTCCAAAATCTAGGACGTACGTCCGCAGCATATCCTCAAGTGTTTGAATAGTCCTCTCTGACTGTCCGTCCGTATGGGGGTAGTATATAGTACTAAACTTGAGCTGAGTGCCCAAACTAGTCTGCAGACTCCTCCAGAAATGGGAAGTAATGCGACTATCCCGATCTGAGACAATGCTGATGGGAACTCCGTGAATCCTGACTATCTGTCGCATGTACAACTCCGCAAGCCTCTCTGTAGACGTACCCACATTGAATGGCAAAAAGTAGGCCGATTTGGTCAACCTGTCAACGATGACCCAAATCGCGTCTTTCCCTCATGGTGTACGCAATAACCCAGATACAAAATCCATGGTGACATGCTTCCACTTCCACTCTGGAATGGGCAACGGCTGCAATAATCCTCCGAGCCTCTGCCTCTCTGCCTTGACCTGCTGACAGACCAAGCATCTAGCTACGAAGTGGGCTACCTTCCGCTTTATTCCGTACCACCAAATATGCTTTCGCAGATCCCTGTACATATTGTTGGCACCAGGATGTATAGAGTACTGTGATCTGTGAGCCTCCTACATGATCTGCTCTTTGAGCTCCCCACTAGGCACATATAACCTGGAACCGTGCCTCAAGGCACCATCCTCTACAAGTAAAAACTCGCCATCTACCCACCCTACACGAACCTGCTATCGGATACACCGCAGAGCCACATCCTGAAACTGCGTCGCCTTGATCCTCTCCATCATGTCCGACTGTATCTGAAGGCCCCATAACTGCATCTGCACTCCAGGCACGATCACCTCCCCAAGGCTCTCCAAGTCTGCAAGCAAGTGCCGATCCATGGTCAAATACATGGCTGTCGGATACCTACTCAAGGCATCGGCAACCACGTTGGCCTTTCTGGGGTGATACAGATAGTGCTTCCACAACTTTAGAGCAAAAATCACCGCTGCCAGCTCCAGGTCATGGGTAGGGTAGTTCTTTTCATGGGGACGTAACTGCCTGGAAGCATAGGCAATCACCTTTCCATGCTACTACAAGACACAACCCAGCCCCTTCCCAGAAGCATCACTATAAATAGTGAATCCACCTGAACCTGAAGGCAATGTCAGAATCGGAGCTGTCGTAAGCCGCTTCTTCAACTTATCAAAAGCTGCCTGACACCTCTGATCAAACATACTCAGCATCCTTCCGGGTCAACCGAGTCAACGGCTCTGCAACCCGGGAGAAATCCTGCACAAATGTCCTATAATATCCTGTCAGCCCCAGGAAACTCCTGATCTCTGCCACTAAAGTCGGCGCTGCCCAAGCCTCAACTGTGTGATCTTCTTCGGGTCCACTGAGATACTATCTCTAGACACCACATGACCCAAGAAGTCTACTTTGTCTAGGAAGAACTCGTACTTCGAGAGCTTGCCATACAATCTCTCCTCCCTGAGTGTCTCCAGAACCACTCTCAAGTGCTCCTCGTGCTTTTCCTCTGTCTTGGAATACACCATGATATCATCAATAAATACCACCACGAACTTGTCCAAGTACTGGTGGAACACCTTGTTTATTAAGTTCATAAATACTGCTGGTGCATTGGTCAGCCCAAATGGCATAACCAAAAACTCAAACTGCCCGTACCGCATCCTGAAAGCGGTCTTGGGAATATCCTCTCCTTTCACCTTCACCTGGTGATAATCTGACCTCAAATCAATTTTGGAGAACACCCGAGCTCCGTTCAACTGATCAAAGAGATCATCGATCTGCGGCAGTGGGTATCTGTTCTTAATCGTCAGGTTGTTAAGTGCCCTGTAGTCGATACACATCCGTACCGACCCATCCTTCTTGGGTATGAAGAGTACCAGTGCACCCCAAGGTGAAGAACTCGATCGGATGAAGCCCTTGTCCTGCAGCTCATCCACTTGCTTCTTCAGCTCCACCAACTCACTATTGTTCACTCGATAGACATGCTGAGATATCAGTTCCGCGCTGGAAACCAAGTCTATCGAGAACTCTACATCCCTGTCCGGTGGAAGCCCTGACAACTCCTCTAGGAATACGTTCATAAACTCTGCGATCAAGGGATACGGAGCCACCTGCTGCTCAACTGAAGCTCCACAGAAGACGCCACTGTCCTGCTCTGCCTGTTGCCGGGTGTACTCAAACACTGGCTCTCCTGGCGCCCCAAACAAAACTCTACCCCCTTGGCAATCAATACAGACGTGATGTCTACTCAGCCAGTCCATACCTAATATAATGTTGTAGTTCGGTAGTGGCATGACGAGCAGACTCACTTCTAACTCTCGGCCTTCCAACATAACGCTCTGCCCTCTGCAAACATCACTCACGAGGATGACCCCACCCCCGATCGTGATCTTGCAGGTCCTAGACAATGGTTCAGAAACCAGACTGTGTCTAATAGCATAAGATACTGACACAAAGCTGTGGGAAGCCCCAGAATCAAAGAGTGCAAAAGTTGGAAGGGAGTCGAGAAGAACCGAACCTGCTATCAACTCCTCTATGGCCTCGGTATCCTCAGCTGCCATGGCGAAAGCTCGCCCCTGCTGTCCACCTCGTGCCTGCTGCTGGTGCTGGTGGAACCTCTGCTGCTGGGTCTGCAATGGCCACTTCAGCTGACCTGCTGGAGCCTTGGCTGCCCCAGCTCCTCCTGGTACTGGATGCATCATCGCAACTGGACAATCTCGCATCTGATGGTCCGCCGAACTACACATCAAGCATCTGCCAAGTCTCTTCCTGCACTCCTCCCACTTGTGCCCAGGCTTCTTACAGAAAGTACAACTAATAGCCTGCTGCCTGGGTGCCTGCTGCCCTCTCTGCTGCTGATGCTGCACCTGATGAAAAGGTGCATGGCCCTGATGCTGATACTGCTTAACTGGCCTCTGTGGCTGCTGATGCTGGAAGTGAGGCCTCTTGGCCTGGCCCTGACTGCTGCTACCACGTGAAAGTCGTGACCCCTCTTCTGCCTCAACCCTAGGTCGCCCTCTGCCGCCATAGCCCAAAAAATATCTCTACAAAGGTGGCATTCCGGTCGCTCTTAGTCAGCGACCGAACCTCTCTAATCAAGCCCCGGCAAAACTTTCTCGCCTTCATCTTCTCGGTCAAGTCATCTATAAATTGGGCCAATCTACAAAACTCCCCAGCATACTCAGCTACCGTCTGGTTCCCCTGAACCAGACCCTCGAACTGTGCCTCGATACCTCCCAAGGCCATATCAGAAAAGAACTGCTCCTTAAACAGCTCCTTGAACAGGGCCCAAGTCTGGCCCTCAACTCCTATCCTGGGATCAGTCTGATACCACGCACGGGCTAAGTCCTGCGTCTGGCTGCCCGCCGCCTCGATCTGGAGTCGATCTGGTATCTCCGCCAGTCGGAATATCTCTCGATATGCTCTATCCAGTCGTGCATAATGGATGCCCTCTGTGCCAAAGAACTCTCTGGGATGCATCTTCTGAAAGTCCTGTATGTCCTTCTCCCTTCGACGGGGCTGCTGCTGGGCCCCCTGAGCAGTAACCATCTCAACTGTAGTGCGAACCAGCTGGTGTGCCTCGTCGATCCCCTGACAAAAATTGGCAGTCTGCCTCTGCTGCTGCTGCTGGTGGGACTCCAGAATCCTCTCCACGAAGGAGAAGAGATGTGCAACGTATACCATCCCGCAGGCGGAGGCTGCTGCGGTAGAAGGATCTCAGGAATCACAATGCTCGGCCTCCTGGCTGGTGGAGGTGCTCCTCCAAAAGCTGCAGAAACACCGACTCCTGAGGGCTGTACTGGCCCGTGGCACCGGGAGCTGGCTGCTGTAGAGGTCGAGAGGTGCTAGACCCCTCTCTAGCGTCTCCCAGTCCGGGGCGATGCAATCTCGTCTCAACCATCCTGGAGACACAGATCAAACAAGAAACAATTACTGAGAATGAGTCGAAATATCAAATGAGGACAGTTTAAATTTCTAAGGAAGACAATAAGGAGCAAAATAGATATACGAAATCTGATACGAAGTTTTCGTAGTGTGATTGAGTACCTTCAAAAAATATACTAATTCCTAGTACAGGCTGCAGCGATATTCTAGTTCGAATACCACTACATTTCCAACCTAGACCTGCATGGGCCACCACTAAAAACGTGTCACGACCCGCACCCTAGAGTAAGGGCACGAGACGGGGTACGTCCAGCCTACGCCGCAGTGTCGGCGGTAGAACGCTGTCCTAGGTCAACATCTAATATAAAGGTACCTGTACAGTATATACTCTCCGAATGGAGGTGACATAGCAAATACAGTCTCAATCACAACTAAGGTAGAACAGGATAACGATAGAAAGATAAATAAATATCCAGAATGAAAACACAGTGATACAATCCAGAATTCTAAGTGTCTAAATAAGTATATATCCCAAAATATCTCAGAATCCATATACAGTAATCCATGAAAGTAAAGACATCCTAATCTAAGGGAGTGTCGTCAACTGCTAGTGGATCCTGCTGCTGGTCCAAGTCACAGCACTCATCTAGTGTAGCACCATAGTAGGTAGGAAAGAACGCCTCAACCTCGTCCTCTGTAATATTTCAACAGGTCCAGTCAGGACAGGAGTGAGCACAGTACATCTCAACAAATCATAGCAGGTCAGGATATATAATCATGCTAGAGAGTAAGATACAAGAAACTGAAGGAAATAACATGATAAAAAGGAAGACTGTAAATAAATAGATACCATATATAGAGAACTATCAGTGACTAGTGATTCAGAGCACAAGACGGTTATGTAAATGGCACGATGTTGTACACGAGTAATCTACAGAGATTGTACACGAGTAATCTACTGGATTGATTACATAACCACTTCTACTCCCCCATCCCAATCAATACACAAGGATCTAGCCAAGATATGTTATTGCACACGAAGTATAGTCGTACACGAAGATCATGTGAGCACATGAGTATACACGATTTCACACGATTTGTATACGAAAAGTACGAACACAAGGAGTACACGATTCATGATAAAGTACACGAATACGAAATACCCGATGTATCCGCTAAGGGGATAACATCATATGATAAGATCCATATAGTACTAATCCGTGTTTCCGACGTGTCAGCATCATGTAAAGTAATCTAAAGCAGAAAAATACTCCTAATACAGGATATGAAATGATCAGAGAATGTACTCGCCTGTATCCTGAGTATCTGAAGAATATCTACTGTCCGAGGAGTGGTGTCTGTCTCCTATAGAACAGTACAAGTCACTATGAGTCTAAAATGATAATAAGATGCAAATCAATGCATTCTACATGAATCTAGGTCAATCTAGGCCAAAGTCAACTCTTGGTCAACTCTGGTCAACCCTAGAAGTCAAACTAGGTCAAACTATCCATTCTAGGTCTAAACTAGGTTAAACTAGATCTAACAAGTCTAACTAAGCTATTCTAGGTCCTATTAATACAATGTTAAACCAACAACACAACAAACCTATATTCTATGCATCTAGGCCTACACTTGGAATCCACACTTGGCTATATGCCAAACACATATAATACATATATCATCTACATAAGGCATTCAACATCTCATATATAGATATATCCATGATACTCACATATAGGTATACCTACATATATACATATATTAACTATATATATATATTACATATATGCATAGAGAGAGAGGTAGGAAGACTAACAAGTGTGTGCATAGAGTGAAGGCAAGATCATAAAGTGAAGTGTATACTAGAGTGTCACATGTACATGTAAATGTGTGTGTGTGAGTGAGGTGCACAGAACAATAAGTGTGGAGAGCATGAGTGAAATGGAGTGTCAAAATAGTGAAGGGTAAACAGTGTTCAGTTAGTAGGGAGAGGGAAAAAGGAAACCAATTCATTTTTCACTCAAAATCAGTTTCAGTTTTTACATAAGTGAGAACTTCAGGTTCAGTTCTGCCCACAGTCAACAACCCCAAGAAAACTCAGATTTTAGAACCTAGCCATATTGCCATACAACCCAGGTCATACAGTGAAGAGAGAGAAAAGAAATCAATTCATTCAAACCCAGAAAAATAGCTTCACAAACCCAGTTTTCAGTCTTAAACAAAACTCTCAGATTTAGAGCCCAAATCAATACCAAAACATCCCAAAATCAATATACCATTAGTAAACATGTAGGTGCACTATAATAGGGTTTTAAACCATGCTAATAACAGTACTAAATAGGTTAATTTTAATGTCAAAGTTCACATTAAAAATCTGGAAATATACAGTGAATAGGGACTGATACTTGAGTATCAGAACAAAAGGGTAAATAAGAATTAGAGCATCAAATTGAATTAATACAACAATTTATTGGTTGGTAAATATTGTGTACAAGTGTTTGTGTCAGAGAGAGATTCGTGTCCACAAAAGTGGACACGGAGTGTCCAAGCAGCAAGTGACACTCACAATTATTAACTAAACAGAGCAGACTCGTACACAAGTGCACGCGTGTCTAGCACTCGACACAGGACACTTCGTGTCATGTACACACACCCAGGTGTTCGCCTAGGATAGGTCTTCGTGTCCAACACCCTGTATCGTATCCATAGGTGTCGTGTCCAGAGTTCTAGAGCCGTATCCGAAGCCCTAAATCCCGTGTACAGTGTCAGTACAAACCTAGTACGAGCTGAAAAATGTGTCCGACACGACACGAGAGGTCGTGTAACTCTGGGAACCTTGTGTCAGTGGTTACCCCTAGGTCTCGACCAAGTGTCGCGTGTCTAAGTGACACGGACACAAAGAAATCCATCCCGAGCAGCAGGGCACTGCTCACGACTGCCACGAGCGTGTTTGTGTCCTAGAATCGATACGACACGACACAAAAATCGACTCAGTCGAGGGGGAAACCATAAAGCACATGAACATGAAGAATTTCATTCAAAAATATTCCAAAAATCAAATCGAAATGCCCTTTGGGGCATTTCATCAAACACATTCATGTAAGGACTGATACGTGTCCGATACGGACACGTATTGGACACGAAACCTAGGGATAGCTATACCTACAGTTAGGGTAGACCTAGGGCTTCCTATTTATGCAATAATAACAGAAATTTTAATAAGTTTTAAAGGAATTACCTATAGGTGTCAATTTCCCAAAAAGCTCCAAAGAGGGGTGTTCTTCTTGATGGCCAAACTTCACCAAATTGTCCACACTCTGAAATTTCTCAACACAAAAAGCAAGTAGAAGGAATTTAGAACCTATTGCAATTGGTTTGGATGGAAAAGGAATTAAATTGGATTTTCTAGGAATTATTGAAGTTGGGGATTTACCTCTTTTTCCAACTTGAGAACTTTCTAAAGGAGGCTAGCCCTAACTTTGAGGAGGCATTAAATAGATGGAGATTTACCTATTACACACTCCAACCAAGTAGTCATGACCTAGGTTAGCTTCTAGGACAGTCTCCTAAGTCACCCTGAGTCAAAGTCAATAATAGCACCAAATCAATTATACTAAAAATCACTTAAAATTTCAATAATTATAATTAATACTAAATAATTCCAAATAATTCCAAAATTTTAAAACTGACAAAAATACCCTCAAGCTAGAAATGTGGTAGTGACAACACGAAACCTGAACATGAATACTGAAAAGTAAATACAGGGAACATGAAATAAATCCTGAATATGAAATGCACAATGAACCTGAAGTGTGTAATATATCGAAATACATCCAGAGTGTGTGATCGACTTGGGTAGATTCAAGGAACAGGAAATGGTACGGCTTCGGTCCCGCGTGCACGATACGGGGCCTAAGCTATTCACATGAATAGTAACTCGGATTTGATCACACATCTGTAGTATTTCCCCTCCCAGACACAAGTAAACTCAGGGAACATGATACAAGATAATTTTGCGAAATATCGTGTCAACAAGAAGATACAAGAATGAATACAAGACATGAAGAAATGGACAAGTTCGAGGAGTATACTTGCCTTGCTCAGAGTGATCAAGTGGAAATAGTAATACTGGATATCCTCCTGTTTATGATTACAAGTTGGTTAATAAATAACTAATTCTAACTTTGATATCAAGCAATTCTAACCATGTTTAACTATGAACTTAAAATACCTAGATTGTTAGTTCTCTTCTTAAAATCTACCTTACAATTCAACTTCTATTAACTACACAATATCCTAACCACAAGTTGTCAGGAGATGTTACATCCAAGTTATAGGGGTAACACTTCAAGCGACAGGTGGTCCTATATAATCATTAAACCTAGTTAACTTGTTTAAGGAAAAACCCTGTCTAGGGAAAGTCATATAACTGATCTCAAACATGGTTAACATGAACTGAACATGAGAAGGTACAAGGATTTAATTTACAATAAAGACTTCTTTTACTACAGTCTGAATAATACCCAAATGGTTACATGTTACAGGTTCTACCCTTACCCTAAGGGACAAGGTCATAGTCTACACACCAGACTTCAAATAGAATTCAGTCATGATGCTGCAACCATTAGTTCATAATAAGGTAAAATGAATACTGTCTTACTGATGACTCATCAGACAGAACTCGATCACTCTTACATCAACTTGGGTAGAAATCTAAGATTTCACCTAACTGTTGCCTCCCCCACTCATTAGTTGCTCCTATGTTCTAATATTAATTACCAAATTAATTGACAGTGTCTGAACATTCTCATAAGGTTAAGTTAAAGTTGTCATCCCAATTTATATCTCAGCTACAACCAACCCAATCAAGTTAGATGTTAAGATTGACTCTATTCTGCAGGTGTCCCAATCTTCATAAATTAACCCTGGTTGCTATACCAATTCAATTTTATTAGCCAATCCAGTCATGGCATCTCATCAGAAACAAACCTCCCCAAAATCATCAGTTAAATAGCTAACAAGTTCCTATGGAAAAATGGAAAATACCAACCAAAATACTCCTATCCCGACCTCTCTTATTCCTGCCCCTGCTTCTGTTAACATGGATAACTAGAAATACATACATATTCTCAAAGTTTTAGTACTACACCCATTCATTTCATCTCTAGTCCAACTGTACCATACCCTGTAAAAATGGCCATTCGAACTTATCTCATTACTGATAATAGTTCCTTTCCCAAAATATAACTCCACCACAAATTATAACATCCAGTTAAAATGTTGTCTGTAGTTAGAAATACAGTTCCTAAGGTTCAGTCTTACAGGGCTGATACATTTCAGTCCTACACAGGGCTGATACATCTCAGTCCTACACAAGGCTGATACATTTCAGTCCTACATAGGGTTGATACATCTCAGTCCTCTAACATGTGTTCAGTATCCTTCTAGTAATCTAACCCATGCTCTTTAAGAACTTTCAGAACCCAAAATGATTGACCTACAAGCATTTAAACGAAAAGGCCAAAATTACTTATAAGGTAATGGTTACAGTAAGAGCATGACTGATACATAAAAATAT